>WNWK01024164.1:0-30100 GCA_009830355.1 Cherax destructor | reverse complement strand
TCTATACATCAAGAAGTATAAATAACAGAAGGAAATAAATTATATAAAATACCGACACAATGGAAAATAAACACATGAGCAGTATAATGTGATCCTTTATTGACAACGTTTCGCCCACGCAGTGGCTTTATCGAGTCACAAACAAAGTCCAAATGTTATTTTACAGCTCTATACATCACTAGTGAGGCATCATTTGGATTATCCGCTCAGTTTTGGTCTCCTTACTACAGGAAGGATAAAGATTCATTAGAGAACATTCAGAGAAGAATGACTAAAATGATTTACTGTATAAGGAATCTCCCGTATGAAGATACACTTAGAGCCTTGAACCTTCACTCTCTGGAGAACGTAGAATGAGGGCAGATATCATCGAAGTGTATAAGTGGATGATGGGCATAAAAAAAGGGGTGATATTAATAAAATAAGGAGGATATCGAACCAGGTAAGAACCAGAAATAACGGATTTAAGTTAGATAAATTTATATTTAGAAATGACATAGGTAAGTACTGTTTTTCGAACAGAGTTGTGGATGTGTGGAACAATCTTTCGAGTAGGGTGATCGAGGCTAAGACTCTGGGTAGCTTTAAAAAGAGATTAAACAAATATACGAGTGGGAGGGGCTGGGTGTGATTGGTGTCTTGGGTACGGGAGTAAATTCTTAGGTAGTTTTGGGTAGTGGTGGTTTTGATAAAGACATGGCTTGTATGGGCAGGAATGCCTTCCGCAGTGTTCCTCCATTCTTATGTTCTTATAACGTCCCTATGTCGTCACACTTGGAGTGTTGCACTCTCTTTAATTAATACAGACTTAAGGTTTTCTTGCCTGCAACTGATCTTGTACACTGGGGTACGAGAAAACCCACGAGTGCGCGGTGGTATTTTCAGGATGTACGCAACTGAGTTATTATAATTTGTTTTGTCATTATTGCAATTAATATTTTTTTTCACTTTATATTCGGTATTTTATAGACAGACGTAAAGTTTTCACGTTCTGAAACAACTTTGTTTAATAAAAGATGTATTTCAGTGCTATACTTACACGGAGATGAGAGACTGTCATGGAAGAATGTGTGTCATGTATGACTGTCATGGAAGAATGTTGCATGTATGACTGTCATGGAAGAATGTGTGCCTGTATGACTGTCATGGAAGAATTTTGTGCATGTATGACTGTCATGGAAGAATGTTGCATGTATGACTGTCATGGAAGAATGTGTGTGCATGTATGACTGTCATGGAAGAATGTGTGTGCATGTATGACTGTCATGGAAGAATGTGTGTGCATGTATGACTGTCATGGAAGAATGTGTGCATGTATGACTGTCATGGAAGAATGTGTGTGCATGTATGACTGTCATGGAAGAATGTGTGCATGTATGACTGTCATGGAAGAATGTGTGCATGTTGACTGTTATGGAAGAATATGTGCATGCATGACTGTCATGGAAGAATGTGTGTGCATGTATGACTGTCATGGAAGAATGTGTGTTTTATGACTGTCATGGAAGAATGTGTGCATGTATGACTGTCATGGAAGAATGTGTGCATGTATGACTGTCATGGAAGAATGTGTGGCATGTATGACTGTCATGGAAGAATGTGTGTGCATGTATGACTGTCATGGAAGAATGTGTGTGCATGTATGACTGTCATGGAAGAATGTGTGCATGTATGACTGTCATGGAAGAATGTGTGTACATGTATGACTGTCATGGAAGAATGTGTGTCCATGTATGACTGTCATGGAAGAATGTGTGCATGTATGACTGTCATGGAAGAATGTGTGTGCATGTATGACTGTCATGGAAGAATGTGTGTGCATGTATGACTGTCATGGAAGAATGTGTGCATGTATGACTGTCATGGAAGAATGTGTGTGCATGTATGACTGGAGCCCACCAGCTCTTCTCGTCAGTCATGGAGGATATACGGCCGAATGAATGGGAAACCCTAATATAACAAAAATACGCTGCATTTGAATAAATGTTTTAGAAAAGCGGCAAGTTGATAAATGAGACACTTGTGCAAGATTTGGGTATTTTTAGTCTGGAAACGTTTCGCCAGCCAGTGGCTTCTTCAGCCCAATGGAGAGAAACGGGGAAGATGAGGAGTTTGATGTAACCAGTCCCTCAACTTGGAGTCGATGTGTTCGGTCCATCAATCTGGTTAAAAGTGCATATAGTTAGTTAGTTCAGACTCTCAGGTAAGGACCCACTGGGGGCGGGGGGGAAGTGGGGACAGAAGAAGAATAGCCGGTGAGAGGAAGAGCTGAAGTAGAAGAAAAGAGTCGGGACTAAACCCAACAGTCTAACTACTTATTTTTTAAGTGCAGTATATTCACGGAGATGGGGTTTATATACTACATTATAGCTGCCAATATGGCTATACAACTTTGGTATTTCCCAACGTACCTGTGCGAGCTGGGATTTTCTGTTTTGTGCATCATTATTAGAAACGAATTTCGTGCTAGGCTTCTTGTGGAGGAACCCCTGAGTGCGACGCTGTCAAAAACAGCACCCAAAATTGAAACCATGGCTTTGAATTAGACACACTATTTTGCAGAAGCTAATACAAGCGAAAATAATTAAAGCCTCATTAACTTTTCGTAGCATTTTGATTTCAAAATTGGTTAATCCTTCTTTCTTAATGTGAAGATAATGTATGTTTTTGCAAAATATCTTTATTGAATTGTAACTTCATTGTTCACGCATGAAAAACAAAGCTTTTATTTCTCAAGTTTATATTTTCCTATAAGAACTATACGTTGTTTATAAAGCATAGCTCCTATAGGAACCACACTATGTCTTGATGTCTTTATCCCAGACATTATTTGCAAATGTTTGTCTTCATCTGCTAATATATCACGACAGGAGGTACGAGGTCGACAGAGGTTTGGAAACCACTGCGTTATACTAACGCTGCATTTTGTCATAGCACGTACAGTCAAACCTAGTTTCTAAACAAATGGGTATAATTATAACCTTAATTTTTAAAGGGGTAGACTGGTAAGCCAGGGTAAGGCCTCGGTCAGATGACCAAAAACTCCAGTGGCGGGTCATCATATGACTAAGACCCACGTCAGGAAATACTCGTGCTGTTTCTTGACAAATTTTATAACCTAACCTCAAGAAAATATCTGTCATCTTCCATGATTACTGTGTGAAAATCAAAAGCGCGTATAAGCCTTTCAAAATCCCCTTTTTTTGTGGGTGACGTAAAATAACAGAAAATATCGTCACTATTTTTTACTATTCTGGTCTTGAAGTGAGATGCCTTCTGCAATATTCACTCTCCTATCCTTAGTTTGTGATTCAAAATTCATTTATATTTTGAACAAAGAGGTAAAAATTATTTTTTATTTTAAATGTACAAATACTTTTTTCAGGATTACATCCAAATATACTATGTATTGAACTGCTGTTGGAATATTCTGTATGAAGTATCATATTTGAATAACATTTCATGATTAATTTATATGATTTTTTTTCAATTACGAGCCTACCTGAAATGCTACCAAACAATTTTCTCTATTTCCCTCTTTCTCTCTCTCTCTGTATCCATGTATGTATATCAATAACACACTGCATTGCCGATTCGAACCCATGTTGTTTTAGCCTGCCTCGTGGTGAGCGAAAATCACATGACGCCTTAACACACTGAACCACACAGATTGTTAAGGCGTCATGTATTTTCCTCACACGAGTCAGGCAAAACCACATGGGTTCGAATCCTCGGCATCGCAGTGTTTTATTGATTCAATACTCACTCGTTCGTGGTCACAATATATATATGCAAAAAGATCACAGTAAACAGGTGATATCAGATATGCAAAGACAACCACTATGAAAAAATAGAGGAATTCCAAGCGTTTTCGTGACAACTCACATTATCAAGGAACTATAAAAGGAAACATGACAAGAGGGCTTATATAAGGAGCAAGACTACACACTCACAGTCACAATACACTAACAAAGACTACACTCACAATAGCGTAACATCGCACGACTCTGTGAAGAGGAACATAAGAAAGGACCTGAAACTCGTCCCAAGAATTAAGATTAGTCCAATTTATCATTAAATTCTTCCCAAATTTTATTAATTATAAATGAATCCAATTTATATAAACCAAAAGAAATATTCATATTATTTTCAAAACTGCTTTTAATGAAACATGATTCTATTATATTCCTCTCAACCATGGACTTGCTTGATACAACCTTCTCAGCATTTTGAAAATCAATTGGATGGTTAAAATCTCTCACATGAATAAATAGAGCATTAGAATCTTGTCCAGTTCTAATGCTATATTTATGTTGTTTAATCTTAGTTCAAGACTTTTACCAGTTTGACCATAATAAACTTTATCGCATATTTTACAGGGAATCTTATAGACACATCCGTCAGCATTTTGGGGGGAATTCTTTATCAAAAGTCTTTTTTACTGTATCAAGATTTTTAAATACAACTTTGATATTAAAATTCTTAAGAAAGGAAGGCATATCAACCAAGTTTTCATGGTAAGGGAGAACCAACATATTTTTGGTTGAATAAGGTTGGTTGTCTCTTTTTGGATTGTAAAAGTATTCCTAGCTATTTTAAAAGATTTATCAATTATGTTTCTTGAAGAGACTATCAATATGACAGTTTTCTGAACACTATACATGCTGCCCAAATAACATTTATCCCATATAAAGAAATTAGATCGAATAGAAATGACCCAAAATGGATGAATAATAGGTTCAAATATCTTTTAGGGCAGAAGAAAAGGAATTTATAGGCGTATCAAAAGAGGTGAGGGTCATCTTTGAGTCAGTATATTGACATTAAGAGGACGTTAAAAGGGGATAAGAAAAGCTAAACGGGACTACGAAATTAAAGTTGCTAGGGATTCGAAAACTAACCAAAGTTTTCAGGTGTATAGAACAAAGTTAGAGATAAGATAGGTCCCTTTAAAAATAATTATGGGTATCTAACTGACAAAGAGAATTAAATGTGCTCTATTTTTAATAATTATTTTCTCTCGTTTTCACTCAGGAAGACACTAATAATATCCCAGAATTAGGTATTTTAGTGGGCCTGAAGAAGATAAACTATGTAGTATCACAGTCACTAGCGAAATGATTATCAAACAGATAGACCGTTTGAAGCAAATAAATCACCAGGCCCCGATGAGCTTTTTCAAGGGTTCTTAAGGAATGCAAAATAGAACTCTGTGAACCCTTAACTAACATTTTTAACCTATCTCTTCAAACAGGTGTAGTGCCGGATACATGGAAGATGGCTAATGTAATTCCTATTTTTAAAGCAGGGGACAAGTCGTTACCATCAAATTACCGCCCAATAAGTCTAACATCAATTGTAGGCAAATTACTAGAGTCGATTATAGCTGATAACATAAGAAGCCATCTCGATAGGCATAATTTGATTAATGATACTCAGCATGGATTCACCAGGGGCCGTTCCTGCCTAACTAATTTATTAACTTTTTTCAGTAAGGCTTTTGAGGCAGTTGATAATGATAAAGAATTCGATATTGTTTATTTGGATTTTAGTAAGGCTTTTGATAGAGTACACATCAGAGACTGTTAAAGAAAGTGGCTGCTCATGGCATTGGGAGAAAAGTGTTGTCATGGATCAGTCATGGCTCACCAATAGGAAGCAGAGGTGTGCATAAATGGGGTTAAATCGGATGGGGATCTGTAACAAGTGGCGTTCCTCAGGGATCGGTTTTGGGCCCATTGTTGTTTATAATATATAAAATGACCTTGACGAGGGATTTCTAGTGATATGAGCAAATTCGCTGATGACACGAAGATAGGTAGGATAATCGATTCAGACGTAGATGTCAGTGAACTACAGGAGGATTTAGACAAACTCAATTCCTGATCAGAAAAATGGCAGATGCAGTTCAATGTAGATAAATGCAAAGTTCTAAAGCTCGGGAGTGTACATAACCCTAAGCACTTATAAGTTAAATAACGTAGAACTTAGCCATGAATTGCGAAGGACTTGGGGGTGATGGTAAGCAGCAACCTTAAACCAAGACAGCAATGCCTAAGCGTACGTAATAAGGCAAATAGATTACTGGAATTTATATCAAGAAGTGTTAGCAACAGAAGTCCAGAGGTTATATTACAGCTTTATACATCATTAGTAAGGCCTCACCTAGATTACGCAGCTCAGTTCTGGTCTCCATATTACAGAATGGACATAAATTCGTTGAAAACATTCAGCGTAGAATGACTAAATTAATACATAGCATTAGAAATCTTCCTTACGAAGAAAGATTGAAGACCCTTAAATTACA
Organism: Cherax destructor; assembly: GCA_009830355.1. NCBI lineage: Eukaryota > Metazoa > Arthropoda > Malacostraca > Decapoda > Parastacidae > Cherax > Cherax destructor. The sequence continues at coordinate 23,793 of WNWK01024164.1, read as the reverse complement.
TTCACTTGTAAGACGTAGAATGAGGAGACATGATCGAGGTATACAAGTGGAAAATGGGTATTAACAAAGGAGATATAAATAAGGTCTTGAGGGTATCTCCCAAGAGAACCGCAATAATGGATTCAAGTTAGATAAGTTTAGATTTAGAAAGGATATAGGAAAGTATTGGTTTGGAAATAGGGTAGTTGATGAGTGGAACAGTCTGCCTAGTAGGGTTATTGAAGCAAGGACCTTGGGTAGTTTTAAATTTAGGTTGGATAAATTCATGAGTGAAAGGGGTTGGATTTGAGTGGGAATTGCACATGAGTAAATAAAATTATCAAAACTTATTTCTTGGGTAGCATTGAAAATTAGGTTGAACAAATATTCTGTTAGTGGGATGGAATGTGAAGGACCTGCCTAGAATGGGCCAACAGGCCTGCTGCAGTGTTCCTCCTTTCTTATGTTCTTATGTTCTTATGTTCAAATCCAACCCCTCTCACTCATGAATTTATCCAACCTAAATTTGAAACTACCCAAGGTCCTAGCTTCAATAACCCTACTAGGCAGACTGTTCCACTCATCAACTACCCTATTTCCAAACCAATACTTTCCTATATCCTTTCTAAATCTAAACTTATCTAACTTGAATCCATTATTGCGGGTTCTCTCTGAGAGATATCCTCAAGACCTTATTTATATCCCCTTTGTTAATACCCATTTTCCACTTGTATACCTCGATCATGTCTCCCCTAATTCTACGTCTTACAAGTGAATGTAATTTAAGGGTCTTCAATCTTTCTTCGTAAGGAAGATTTCTAATGCTATATTAATTTAGTCATTCTACGCTGAATGTTTTCAACGAATTTATGTCCATTCTGTAATATGGAGACCAAAACTGAGCTGCGTAATCTAGGTGAGGCCTTACTAATGATGTATAAAGCTGTAATATAACCTCTGGACTTCTGTTGCTAACACTTCTTGATATAAATCCCAGTAATCTATTTGCCTTATTACGTACGCTAGGCATTGCTGTCTTGGTTTAAGGTTGCTGCCACCATCACCCCCAAGTCCTTCTCGAATCTGTATGGCTAAGTTCTACGTTATTTAACTTATAAGTGCTTGGGTTATGGACACTCCCGAGCTTCAGAACCTTGCATTTATCTACATTGAACTGCATCTGCCACTTTTCTGACCAGGAATTGAGTTTGTCTAAATCCTCCTGAAGTTCCGTGACATCTACGTCTGAATCGATTATCCTACCTATCTTCGTGTCATCAGCGAATTTGCTCATATCACTAGTAATTCCCTCGTCAAGGTCATTTATATATATATTATAAACAACAACGGGCCAAAAACCGATCCTGTGGAACGCCACTTGTTACAGATCCCCACTCGATTTAACCCCATTTATGCACACCCTCTGCTTCCTATTGGTGAGCCATGACTCGATCCATGAAAACACTTTACCCCCAATGCCGTGAGCAGCCACTTTCTTTAACAGTCTCCGATGTGGTACTCTATCAAAAGCCTTACTAAAATCCAAATGAACAATATCGAATTCTTTATCATGATCAACTGCCTCAAAAGCCTTACTGAAAAAGTTAATAAATTCGTTAGGCAGGAACGGCCCCTGGTGAATCCATGTTGAGTATCATTAATCAAATTATGCTTATCGAGATGGCTTCTTATGTTATCAGCTATAATCGACTCTAATAACTTGCCTACAATTGATGTTAGACTTATTGGGCGGTAATTTGATGGTAACGACTTGTCCCCTGCTTTAAAAATAGGAATTACATTAGCCATCTTCCACGTATCAGACACTACACCTGTTTGAAGAGATAGGTTGAAAATGTTAGTTAAGGGTTCACAGAGCTCCATTTGCATTCCTTAAGAACCCTTGAAAAAGCTCATCAGGGCCTGGCGATTTATTTTGCTTCAAACGGTCTATCTGTTTGATAATCATTTCGCTAGTGACTGTGATACTACATAATTTATCTTCTTCAGGCCCACTAAAATACCTAATTCTTGGGATATTATTAGTGTCTTCCTGAGTGAAAACCGAGAGAAAATAATTATTAAAAATAGAGCACATTTCATTATCTTTGTCAGTAAGATACCCATAATTATTTTTAAGGGACCTATCTTATCTCTAACTTTTGTTCTATACACCTGGAAAACTTTTGGGTTAGTTTTCGAATCCCTAGCAACTTTAATTTCGTAGTCCCGTTTAGCTTTTCTTATCCCTTTTAACGTCCCTCTTAATGTCAATATACTGATTCATAAGATGACCCTCACCTCTTTTGATACGCCTATAAATTCCTTTCTTCTGCCCTAAAAGATATTTGAGCCTATTATTCATCCATTTTGGGTCATTTCTATTCGATCTAATTTCTTTATATGGGATAAATGTTCTTTGGGCAGCATGTATAGTGTTCAGAAAACTGTCATATTGATAGCTCTCTTCATTACCCCAGTCCACAGATGATAAGTGTTCTCTAAGTCCATTGTAATCTGCTAAGCGAAAATCTGGGACCTTTACTGAGTTATTCCTACTATGAAACTTCCATTCAATGCCAAAGGTAATTGATTTGTGGTCGCTTGCGCCGAGTTCCTCTGTAATTTCTAAATTATTAACAAGGGTTTCCTTGTTTGCCAGAACTAAGTCAAGCAGGTTATTTCCCCTTGTAGGTTCTGTCACAAACTGCTTCAAAAAACAACTTCTAAGAAGTCGTTAGATTCTAAATTCCCAGTCAAAAAATTCCAATCAATTTGACTAAAGTTGAAGTCACCCAGAATAACTACGTTATCGTGCATTGTGGCCTTAACAATTTCCTCCCATAGTATTCTCCCTTGGTCCCTATCTAAGTTTGGGGGACGGTATATCACACCTAAAATCAATTTTTCATGCCCCTCTGAAAATTCTATCCAGACAGACTCTGTATGTGTTATTTCAGACTTTATTCCCTTTTTTATGCAACAGTTCAAGCGATCTCGGACATACAGTGCCACTCCACCCCCCTTCCCGAAACTTCTGTCTACTTGGAACAATTTAAAACCCTGTATATGACATTCAGCAGGCATGTCCCTATTTTTCGTATTGAACCACGTCTCAGTTATGGCAAATACATCAATATTACCTGCACTTGCAACTAATCTCAAATCGTCCATCTTATTCCTAGCACTACGACTATTTGTATAATACACTTTTATAATTAATAAAATTTGGGAAGAATTTAATGATAAATTGGACTAATCTTAATTGTTGGGAAGAGTTTCAGGTCCTTTCTTATGTTCCTCTTCACAGAGTCGTGCGATGTTACGCTATTGTGAGGTGTTGTCTTTGTTAGTGTGATGTGACTGTGAGGTGTAGTCTTGCTCCTTATATAAGCCCTCTTATAAGCCACCTCTACTGCCTTGTGCTACACTTCTAACAAGATTGATGGACTGAACACATCGACTCCAGGCCGAGGGACTGATAACCTCAAACTCCTCCTCTCCTTACACCTTTCTACTTTGTATTGGACTGATGAAGCCACTGTGTGGCGAAACGTTTCCTCAATAAAGATACCCAAGTGTTGCATATGTGTCTAATTTATAACTTGTCGGTTCTCTGAACCATTCATCTACATATAAGCCCTCTTGTCATGTTTCCTTTTATAGTTCCTTGATAATGTGAGTTGTCACGAAAGCGCTTGGAATTCCTCTATTTTTTCATAGTGGTTGTCTTGCATATATATATATATATATATATATATATATATATATATATATATATATATATATATATATATATATATATATATATATATATATATATATATATATATATATAACGGGCGAAATTATTTACAAACATTATCTCTCAGTCTGCAGCAAGATTCGAACCTGGACACACTGCATCAAAGTATGCAGTACTTTAGCCACTCAGCCAGACCTTATTCTAGCCAAACTTCATATTAAGTATTTCAGAAGTGTTCTACTTCCTATTACTGGGGTACGTGTTTCTCTCTGGTTTTGATATGTAGATGATGTCTTTGCTCTTGGGGCACGTAACTCTAGTCTCTCCCAGCTTTTCTCGATGCCCTTAATACTCTTGTTCATTCGATCAGATTTATAGCTGATGTGCATTTCCATCGCTAGGCAAGAGGCCTTTCTTTTTTCGTGAATGGCAAGCCTATGCACAGTGGTATGTACAATCACTACTCTTCTTACCATGCTTCCTCTGTCAAGAAAAATGTTATTGTTTCTCATCTTTCTCCGTGCCCTCCACATCAAAAACTAAATTTCTCGATTCAGGAATTTCCACTCTTGGCAGCTCCTTCTCTTGCCTTTGCTATCTTCACGATTTCATAAACTCTGTCTATCCTCATGCTAAACCTGCTTTCATCTTTCCCCATCTCCCTTCTCCCGTGAAATCTGTTCTTTGCCTTCCCTTTATTTTTAATTTCCCAAATCTTAGCAACACTCTCCGTCTCTGAGACCAAACCAAAAATACTTTTTGTAGCAATCTAGTTCATACTTCTGTCACTGATGCTTCCGGTGTTTACTTTATTTCCTGCTCCTCTTGTCTTCTCCAAAACTTAAGCTGGCCACTCGCTTTCTGACAGACTTAATGGCCACAAAAAAAAGTGTTCGTCATGTTGACACTAACAATGCTTTTTTTCTGTTATGTTAGAGATCACAGTCATCCTATTAACTGGTCCTCTGCTAAAACTGTCTACCCTTCTTGCCTTCACAGGCGCCGTCTTGTCGAAGCATTCCTAATAAGAATCTCAAGTCTTGGCATTATCTCTCAGTCTGCAGCAAGATTCGAACCTGGACACACTGCATCAAATTATGCAGTACTTTAGCCACTCAGCCAGACCTTATTCTAGCCAAACTTCATATTAAGTATTTCAGAAGTGTTCTACTTCCTATTACTGGGGTACGTGTTTCTCTCTGGTTTTGATATGTAGATGATGTCTTTGCTCTTGGGGCACGTAACTCTAGTCTCTCCCAGCTTTTCTCGATGCCCTTAATACTCTTGTTCATTCGATCAGATTTATAGCTGATGTGCATTTCCATCGCTAGGCAAGAGGCCTTTCTTTTTTCGTGAATGGCAAGCCTATGCACAGTGGTATGTACAATCACTACTCTTCTTACCATGCTTAATACACACACAACCCGCACATATAAAAGAGAGGAGCTTACGACGACGTTTCGGCCCGACTTGGACCATTTACAAAGTCACACTAACACACAGAGACAGAGGAAGGGTATTTATAGGCAGGCAGACAGGGAGGGTACAAGAGAGTGGGGAAATGTAGGAGTAGTGGTAGTAGTGGTAGTAGTAAAGGTAGTAGTAAAGGTAGTAGAGTAGACAGTCATATGGGAAGGAGCACTGCTATGAGGCTAGCGGCCCGCAAGGGGGAACGAGAGGGAAGAAAAGCGAAAAATGAAGGAAAATACAAGGCAAAAGAAAGAACAGAAAGAAAGGAAAACCCAAGGAGAAAAAAGGAGAAGGGGAAGATAAGACAGGAAGGAATCAGGTTAAGTCACGGGTGTTCTGAAGTTTAGAGCATTTAACAATGTAATGAGAGAGGAAAGCATCAACAGAGACAAAGCCAGGGCTAAGATTCATACAGGGAAAGTTGTGTATAAGGGAGGATTCAACCAGGCGGCGACTAGGAAAGTTAGACGTAGGGTAGACAGTTTTAGCAGAAGACCAATCAACTTTCCCTGTATGAATCTTAGCCCTGGCTTTGTCTCTGTTGATGCTTTCTCTCTCATTACATTGTTAAATGCTCTAAACTTCAGAACACCCGTGACTTAACCTGATTCCTTCCCTGTCTTATCTTCCCTCTTCTCCTTTTTCTCCTTGGGTTTTCCTTTCTTTCTGTTCTTTCTTTTGCCTTGTATTTTCCTTCATTTTTCGCTTTTCTTCCTCTCGTACCCTTGCGGGCCGCTAGCCTCATAGCAGTGCTCCTTCCCATATGACTGTCTACTTACTACCTTACTACTACCTTTACTACTACCACTACTACCACTACTCCTACATTTCCCACTCTCTTGTACCCTCCCTGTCTGCCTGCCTATAAATACCCTTCCTCTGTCTCTGTGTGTTAGTGTGACTTTGTAAATGGTCCAAGTCGGGCCGAAACGTCGTCGTAAGCTCCTCTCTTTTATATGTGCGGGTTGTGTGTGTATTGTTCCAGTCACGGTATTGTGCCTTTTTTGTTACTTACCATGCTTCCTCTGTCAAGAAAAATGTTATTGTTTCTCTCTTTCTCCGTGCCCTCCACATCAAAAACTAAATTTCTCGATTCAGGAATTTCCACTCTTGGCAGCTCCTTCTCTTGCCTTTGCTATCTTCACGATTTCATAAACTCTGTCTATCCTCATGCTAAACCTGCTTTCATCTTTCCCCATCTCCCTTCTCCCGTGAAATCTGTTCTTTGCCTTCCCTTTATTTTTAATTTCCCAAATCTTAGCAACACTCTCCGTCTCTGAGACCAAACCAAAAATACTTTTTGGGTTAGTTTTTGAATCCCTAGCAACTTTAATTTCATAGTCCCGTTTAGCTTTTCTTATTCCCTTTTTAACGTCCCTCTTAATGTCAGTATACTGATTTATAAGATGACCCTCACCTTCTTCTGCCCTAAAAGATATTTGAGCCTATTATTCATCCATTTTGGGTCATTTCTACTTGATCTAATTTCTTTATACGGGATAAATGTTCTTTGGGCAGCCTGTATAGTGTTAAGAAAACTGTCATATTGATACCTCTCTTCTTCACCCCAGTCCACAGTTGATAAGTGTTCTCTAAGTCCATTATAATCTGCTAAGCGAAAATCTGGGACCATTACTGAATTATCCCTACTATCATACATCCATTCAATGCTAAAGGTAATTGACTTGTGGTCGCTTGAGCCGAGTTCCTCTGTAATTTCTAAATTTAAAACTACCCAAGGTCCTTGCTTCAATAACCCTACTAGGCAGACTGTTCCACTCATCAACTACCCTATTTCCAAACCAATACTTTCCTATATCCTTTCTAAATCTAAACTTATCTAACTTGAATCCATTATTGCGGGTTCTCTCTTGGAGAGATACCCTCAAGACCTTATTTATATCCCCTTTGTTAATACCCATTTTCCACTTGTATACCTCGATCATGTCTCCCCTCATTCTACGTCTTACAAGTGAATGTAATTTAAGGGTCTTCAATCTTTCTTCGTAAGGAAGATTTCTAATGCTATGTATTAATTTAGTCATTCTACGCTGAATGTTTTCTAACGAATTTATGTCCATTCTGTAATATGGAGACCAGAACTGAGCTGCGTAATCTAGGTGAGGCCTTACTAATGATGTATAAAGCTGTAATATAACCTCTGGACTTCTGTTGCTAACACTTCTTGATATAAATCCCAGTAATCTATTTGCCTTATTACGTACGCTTAGGCATTGTTGTCTTGGTTTAAGGTTGCTGCTTACCATCTCCCACAAGTCCTTCTCGCAATCTTCATTACCCCAGTCCACAGATGATAAGTGTTCTCTAAGTCCATTGTAATCTGCTAAGCGAAAATCTGGGACCTTTACTGAGTTATTCCTACTATGAAACTTCCATTCAATGCCAAAGGTAATTGATTTGTGGTCGCTTGCGCCGAGTTCCTCTGGCACTCGGGCTGTTCTGCTGATGATGTTTGAGCCACTCCTGACCTGAGTGCCAGGAGTGGCTCAAATGGACCAGCGAGAACACCGGCCTCGACAGCAGAGCGTAGAGAATTGTAGCTAACTGCTGCACCAATGAAGACTCACCATGCCCCTTCCATGGGGCTGCCCCTGCCATAGGGCTGTAAACAGTACTCCACTCGACAAGAATGCTCACTGTGCCCCCGCCAAAGGGCTGTAACGATACTCCACTTGACAAAAAGACGGCTCAACGCGCCTTGTGATAATTTAATCTAGGTACATCAGGCCTATCGCATGAGCAAATTCTCAGGCACTGGTTAAGGGGGGTGGGAGTTAAGGGGTTGCAGCACCTAAAACAGGCTATCAGTCAAAAGAAACTTAAGGCTTAGGTATATAGGTCCAGTTTATCAGCAAAAATAGCTGCATAGAGGACGTATATGAACTACCAAGATATTTGTTGAGATGTTTCGCTCCAGGAAGCGAGACGTCTCCTTAATAAATATCCTAGTTCTGCTTATTTGCATTCAAAATTCTGATACAAACTCCAGAGGCTTCAGCCCAGAGATATTAAAACGAGAGCTGTTAATGAAATATATACCGCGTACCAAGATTAATCAATTATAATTTACAAAACTATTATTCTATTTCCGCTTCCTTAAAGCGTTAAACTGATATTTAATATTGACATCTATATAATGTATAATCCAGATTTTCTAGGTTTTATATTACACCAAATTTTTCCCTGACCGAGTATTATAATGTGTGTGGGAGGCGTATCATTGTATTAGTGTAACTTCTGCTTAACTCTGTATAATCCTATACTCTGATCGGCTAGTATTATACTTACTGACTGATCAGGCTTACTGTGAAGTAATGACTTATGAACATAAAGGCAGCTTATAGGATTAATATAACGTTAAATCCATTTGTTGAGAGTTCATTTGTGTTCTGCACTATCTGATGTATTTGGTCTCCATGTGAGATGAAACATTTATGTCGTTGTGAGAAATTATATGCAGACGGTTCACAGGCATTAACCTGAATTCTTACATGCGTATAATTTGTGTCAGGTACGACTGAAGTAAACACTTCAGTTAGTGATGATAGGTGTACCTCGGAGATAGGTAAGACTTGAGGCACAATGGGTCGCAACACTGCACCTCCTTTCGATGCCCACTCACTCCAAAACACACTCACACTAAGTTGAACTTATCAATAATTATTGTCATTTAATAAAACCAGTAACACTGGAAAATTATAGGTTGTGGAGATTATCAGTTGATTCCTGACCTGAATTTAAAAAAGAGTTGCTGAGTCCACAACATTTATTGACATTATGTATGGTACATAGAGAGTGGGTAAAATTTGTCATCACTTTGATAATATTATCACACTAATTACAAATACCAAATTTCAGACATTAACTTTCCACAATTATTGTTGATCACATCCTCATACTTCCCTATCAGATATATGTATTGGCCAAGGCAATGTATACTGCTAATTAAGGGTAAGCATACATTACATATGGTGAGCTGCACCGAAGATTTGAAGCACGGTTACCAGATTGGCCATTTCATGGCCAAATGTTTTAAAATTGGCCATTTTTTGAACTTTGTGGCCATGAAAAAATAAGTTTGGCCATTTATGAAAATGTGGCCACTAATTTGGCTATTTTTACAAATATTTCAAATCATATGCATTATTTACTTAGTTTAATATTGTTATCGCATTGTTAGGCGGATAGCTGCTGGAGGCCACGATACAAGGTATAAGGCAACGTTGATAAAACACATGTTACAAGATAGGATGAATTTATTTTACTTGCATTTGCTACTCCCATTGTTAAAGAGTTCGAAAGGCTTAGTGTTTTGTTGCAGCAAACCTATGTTGATCCTTACGATCTTGACAAAGAACTGCGCATACACACAGTCTTTATCACAGGCTGTACAACGAAGATGGAACATGGAACTTTAGCACTTCTAATATGCAACAAGAATATAATAAAATAAAGTCTGTGAAATTTAGGTGCCAAGTCAAGCTTCAAGAATCATTGGATCAAGTGAACCAGCGGCTCCCTGACTCACCTTATACATTGAAAGGTCTGTCACTTTTAAATCCTACTGTTATTCTAAGCCTAACAGAAAAGGGAAAAAAATCTGATCTGCCATTTTTCCACCTAATAGATGATGTTGATGTAGTTGACGACCAATACAGAAAAATTAGTCTTGTTGCCTGGAATGAAGAAGAAAACTTCAAACAAATACAATAATATCCAAACACAATAATATTAAAGAACTGTCGAATTATGCCCTGACATGCCTTATCGTGCCAGCAAGTAACGAAATACTTGAACCAATTTTTTCTTATGTAAAATCTATCAAAACTAAACCCAGAAACAGGATTCAAATTAAACTGCTGGATTCAATTGTAAGAATCCGTTCATTCTTAAGTGACAACAATATCTTCTGCCAAAACTTTAAATGTGCTCCCGAAATCTTACAAATGCACAACAAAACCCTTTACGACTCGACTGCAGAAAAAGAAGAACAAGATATTCAATATCTCGAGGAAGTGCTGTCATTTTAACAGCTGCGTTTCACTGTAACTATTTTAACTTTAATTAAAAGTATTTTGATGATATGTAATCGAATATATATGCATAAGTTATGCACACTTTATTGTTAGTATGATAATTCACACAATTCAATCATTTTATATCGTTGGCCATATTTTTGGCCTAATACTTTCCAAAGTGGCCATACTATACATTTAGGAAAATTATAAAAAAAATCCACAGTCGTATTAGTTAATTTAATTAAGTTTTATTAGTCAGTCTAAGATTTATTAATTCCGTCTTATTGATATTGTAACAGGTATTGTACTTTTGCTAACAACTGTTTTGCGTATCATGCCCCAGGATCATTATGCTGATGCGAGAACCTTATGTTTCTGGCGTACCGTCTCCTGATGTGTCTCGTTCTCTCTATATGAACGGTGCAGTTATATAACTTGAGTTTGTGCGAACTGCTCCATTAATATACTTGTGTCGTAAGAGGCGACTAAAATGCCGGGAGCAAGGGGCTAGTAGCCCCTTCTCCTGTATACATTGCTAATGTTAAGAAAACAAACTTTTGTATTCTTTTTGGGCCACCCTGCCTCGGTGGGATTCTGCCGGTTTGTTGAAGATATATATATATATATATATATATATATATATATATATATATATATATATATATATATATATATATATATATATATATATATATATAATGTTAATACAAAAATTAATAATTTTATACCAAAAGAACCTTAGAAAATTTACCTAACCTTATTATAACAAGCGCAATTTAATTTAGCCTATTCCAACTAAATATATTTTAGATAATTTTACAGGAATTTAATAATAAACAGACACAATGAAATATATTTTTTTCTTAGGTTCAGAATGATTATTGCGAAATTAATGCATACACAAATTTTCGCTTGCCTTATTCGGCAAGAAGAGCGTTGCTATTTAAGCTAAAATGGTAAGTTTTATCTATTCGATACGATATGTTTATATATATATATATATATATATATATATATGTATATATATATATAGCTAAGAATCCACTATGAAAAATAGAATTCCAGGACTGACTTACTATCAGAACTATGATAGTTCCTTGATAATGTGAGTAGTCACGAAGCGCTTGGAATTCTCTATTTTTCATGTGGTTGTCTTCATATTTTTATATCACCTGTTTACTGTGATCTTTTTGCATATATATATATATATATATATATATATATATATATATATATATATATATATATATATATATATGTCGTGCCGATTAGGTAAAACTGGTCAATTAGCAAGAACTCATCTAAAATTAAGTCCTTTCTAAAATTTTCTCTTTTCGTTTAAAGATATTTTTTTATTTATGTTAATGTAAAATTTATAATTTTGTAAAAAGAGAAACTTTGAAAACCTACCTAACCTTATTACAAAAAGCGCAATTTAATTTAGCCTAACCCAACTAAATATATTTTAGATACGTTAACATTAATTTAATAATAATCAAACACAATGAAATATATTTTTTTAGTTATGTTCAGAATGATTTTGGCGAAATTATTGCATACACAAATTTTCACTTGTCTTATATGGCAAGGTGAGCGTTGCTATTTAAGCTAAAATCGCAAGTTTTACATAATCGGCACGACATATATATATATATATATATATATATATATATATATATATATATATATATATATATATATATATATATATATTTGTTTGTTCCCATAGGCTCGAGACCCTTGGCTCATGGGGAAAGAGTGCATCTAAGTTCCTTAAGGAGCTGGGCAAAGACTCATCAGGGTAACTAGGGATCCCAGGGCAGCTAGTTTTCTGTTCCAGCGACTCAGCGCTACTGGTCAGAAGGGTAATGCCTGCTGTTTTTTGGGACACGCGCCCCAACTCTAAGGAGCTGTATGAGATTTTCGCATTATAATAAGTGACAAACACGTATCTCTAGACATGTATCTCTACACTTTATGTACTGTATATGCCATCTTTATATCAACAATGTATCTCTTAAATCTTCTGTACCACATTAGTAATAAAATATACCTATTGGTAAAAGAGAATGAAAATATGGGTGGTAGGGGAAGTGGAATATTCAAACGGCTTCAGGAAGAAATCCAAATATTCTTCCTTGAAGCATTTTTATCCATTTCCCATGGCTATGGGCCCCTACAATTTACACCAAAGGTGGACCAATAATATATATATATATATATATATATATATATATATATATATATATATATATATATATATATATATATATATATATATATGAAGACAACCACTATGAAAAAGAAGATCAGCTGTGATCATATCAAGGAACTATAAAGGAAACATGACAAAAGGCTTAAAAGGGCAGAATACACCACAGTCACATCACACTAACAAAGACAACACTCACAGTAGCGTAACATCTCACACCTTGTGAAGAGGAACATAAGAGAACTTGAAACTCTTCCCAAGAATTAAGAATAGTCAATTTATCATTAATTTCTTCCCAATTTTATTAATTATAATGAATCTAATTTATATAAATCAAAGAAATATTCATATTATTTTCAAAACTGCTTTTAATGAAACATGATTCTATTATATTCCTTCAACCATGGACTTGCTTGATACAAACCTTCTCAGCATTTTGAAAATTATTGATGGTTAAGTTCACATGAATAAATAGACATTTCTTGTCCAGTTCCCAATGCTATATTTATGTTGTTTTATCTTAGTTCAAGACTTTTACAGTTTGACCATAACTCTTTATCGCAAATTTACAGAATTTTATAGACACATCCGTCAGCATTTGGGGAATTTTTGTCAAAAGTCTTTTATGTATCAAGATTTTTAATAAAACTTGATATTAAAATTTTAAGAAGGAAGGCATATCAAAGTTTCATGGTAGGAGAACCAACATTTTTGGTTGAATAAGGTTGGTTGTCCTTTGATTATAAAGTATTTCAGTATTTTAAGATTTATCAGTTATGTTTCTTGGATATTTTAAATATTAGCTATTTCATAAATTTTAGAGATTTCATCTATGAATCCTGGACTACAAACAGGTAAAGCTTCAAAACATGAAGAGAAACCGACACTTACTCTATCTTGATGTGAAGTAATAGTGACATAGGAACAATTATTTGTAGGTTTTCGGGAAATTTTAAATTAAAGTCAGTGTTACCCATAACAATAAAACATCTAGGAAGGGCAATGAGTTATTTACTTCAATTCAACAGTAAAATTTATAGAATGAGCTAAGCTATTTACTTTCAAGGAAATGGTTTATGTCTGCATTTTTAGGATAAGGCACAAAATAGCATCAACATATCTATATACTTAGCTCTATTGGGAAGGATTGTGTTGTCTGTTCGAAATTCCATATATAAATTACTAAGAACAGGTGAAAGAGATTTCCATTGCATACAAACTGAGTTAAAACTCATCATTAAATACAATTTTGCATCAACAATACAAAGTTTAATAAGCTTAATGATAGTAGGAACTGCAATGGTAAATCGTACCAACCAGTCTCTTCAGATAAGAACTTAGTAAACATCAACTGGAACTTTTGTAAACAAGGAGGTAACATCAAACTAACCATATTGAAATCATTTAAACACAAGGTGCTTAATTTATCAACAACTAAGTTGTTTACATTACAAATTAGAAATTTTCAAACAATTGGGCTCAAAATATCAACAAGTATTTAGAAAGTTTATAAGAAACTGAACCATGGAGCTAATAATTGGTCCAACAGGATTACCAGGTTGTGTGTTTTAATTAATCCATACATATAGTAAAGATGGATTAGTGGAAGTAAATTTTTAATTAATTCATCTTTTGCCTCTTCAATAGATGCTCTATTGTTTTATTGAAATTGCTGTTAACAGTTTCTAAGGGATTCTTTCTAAGATGAATTAATTAAAAATTACTTCCACTAATCCATCTTTACCTTATATGTATGGATTAATTAAAACACAAACCTGGTAATCCTGTTAGACCAATTATTAGCTCCATAGGTTCAGTTTCTTATAAACTTTCTAAATGGCTTGTTGATATTTTGAGCCCAATTGTTGGAAAAATTCTAATTTTAATGTTAAAAACAACTTAGATTTAGTTGATAAATTAAGCACCTTGACTGATTTAAATTATTTCAATATGGTTAGTTTTGATGTTACCTCCTTGTTACAAAAGTTCCAGTTGATGATTTACTAAAGTTCTTATCTGAAGAACTGGTTAATTACGATTTACCATTGCTCAGTTCCTACTATCATTAAACTTATTAAACTTTGTATTGTTGATGCAAAATTTGTATTTAATGATGAGTTTTACACTGAAGTTTGGTATGGCAATGGGAAATCCTCTTCACCTGTTCTTAGTAATTTATATATGGAATTTTTCGAAACAAGATTGCTTAACACAATCCTTCCCAATAGAGCTAAGTGATATAGATATGTTGATGATATTTTGTGCCTTATGCCTAAGAATGTAGACATAAACCATTTCCTTGTTAAATTAAATAGCTTAGCTCATTCTATAAATTTTACTGTTGAATTTGAAGTAAAAACTCATTGCCCTTACTAGATGTTTTATTGTTAAGGGTAACACTGACTTTAAATTTAAAAAATTTACAGAAACCTACAAATAATTGTTCCTATGTACACTATTACTCTTACATCAAAATAGAGTTAAAGTGTCGGTTTCTCTTCATGTTTTTGAGAGCTATCGTATTTGTAGTCCAGAGTTCATAGATGAAGAAATCTCTAAAATTTATGAAATAGCTAATGATTTAAAATATCCAAGAAACATAACTGATAAATCTTTTAAAATAGCTAGAAATACTTTTATAATCCAAAAGGACAACCAACCTTATTCAACCAAAATATGTTGGTTCTCCTTACCATGAAAACTTGCTGATATGCCTTCCTTCTTAAGAATTTTAATATCAAAGTTGTATTTAAAAATCTTGATACAGTAAAAAGACTTTTGACAAAAATTTCCAAAATGCTGACGGATGTGCCTATAAGATTCCCTGTAAAATTTGCGATAAAGTTTATTATGGTCAAACTGGTAAAAGTCTTAACTAAGATTAAAAAACATAAATATAGCATTAGAACTGACAAGATTATAATGCCTCATTTATTCATGTGAGAGACTTTAACCATCCAATTGATTTTCAAAATGCTGAGAAGGTTGATAAAGTCCATGGTTGAGAGGAATATAATAGAATCATGTTTCATTAAAAGCAGTTTTGAAAATAATATGAATATTTCTTTTGGTTTATATAAATTGATTCATTTATAATACATAAAATTTGGGAAGAATTTAATGATAAATTGGACTATTCTTAATTCTTGGGAAGAGTTTCAGGTCCTTTCTTATGTTCCTCTTCACAAAGTCGTGAGATGTTACGCTACTGTGAGGTGTTGTCTTTGTTAGTGTGATGTGACTGTGAGGTGTATTCTGCCCTTTATAAGCCTTCCTCGTGTCATGTTTCCTTTTATAGTCTTTGATAATGTGAGTAGTCACGAAGCGCTTGGAATTCTTCTATTTTTTCATAGTGGTTGTCTTGCATATTTTCATTATCACCTGTTTACTGTGATCTTTGTATATATATATATATATATATATATATATATATATATATATATATATATATATATATATATATATATATATATATATATATATATATATATGTAATGTATGAACAACGCGACATTTTATTTTTTTCTTGAGGTCGAGGTCGGATCCGCATTGTTTAATTTTCTAATATGAATCCGGAATTATTTTATTGCATTTATTACGTATGCCGAATTTCGACAGGCAGGAAATTGAAATTCCTGGAAATTGCTGGTACTTCAGGCACTGTCTGGGGAACAGTCTGGTGGTCCTGTTGACAACACACCAACGACCCTTCCCACAATATCCTTTCTAGGGCGGTAATGGATATATTAATGGCATATTTTTTATATTTATTGAGTATTTGAATCTACTCCCTCCCATTCCATTTCATTCTCATATAAGAACATAAGAATGGAGGAACACTGCAGAAGGCCTACTGGCCCAACAAGGCAGGTCCTTATCAAAACCACCACTACCTAAGAATTTATTCCGTACCTATGACACAAATCAAACCCAGCCCTCACACTCATATATTTGTCCAATCTCTTTTAAAGTAACTCCAAGGTCCTAGCCTCTATCACAGTACTGGAAGATTGTTCCACGCATCTACAACTCTGTTCGAAAACCAGTACTTGCCTATGTCCTTTCTTAAATCTAAATTTATCCAATTTAAACCGTCATTTCTGGTTCTTACTTGGTTCGATATCCTCAGCATTTTATTAATATCTCCTTTGTTTATGCCTCATCATCCACTTGTACACCTCGATGATATCCCTCATTCTACGTCTCTCCATAGAGTGGAGATTCAACGCTCTAAGTCTATCTTCATACGGAGATTTCTTATACTATAAATCATTTTAGTCATTCTTCTCTGTATGTTCTCCAATGAATCTATATCCATCCTGTAGTAGGAGACCAAAACTGAGCTGCATAATCCAAATGAGGTCCCCACTAGTGATGTATAGAGCTGTAAAATAACCTTTTGGACTTTGTTCTTATACTTCTTGAAATAAACCCGTAACTGTTTGGGGCCCTTTTTGCGCACACTTTGGCACTGTTGTCTTGGCTTTTGATTCCTGCTTACCATGACTCCCAAGTCTTTCACCTTTTGTAAGATCAAGCTCTACTTTACCTTTTTTATAAATTGAGGGGGTATTTTCATTACCAAGGACTAGTACCTTACACTTGTCCCCATTGAACTTCATCTGCCACTTTTGGACCAAGACCTTAATTTGTCCAAACCCCTGGGGTTCACTGGCCCTTCTTTTCCCTTTCCTCCTCCTCCTCCTCCTCCCCTCCTCCCTGCGTCCCGTTCTTTTAAAGAGGAATACAGTCATAAAACGTAACTGGAACAATACATGATGAACCCACATAGGTGGGGGAAACTTATGACAACAACGTTTCGAACGATCCAGAATATTTCGATCCCAACTACACTTATACATTACCATAGCTCCTCTTCTTGCTCTTTCTACCTTTCCTCTTACTCCTCTTACTTCTGCTTTCCACTTGCCCTACTATAATTACTAGTCGTAGTCTTGAGCTGCTAAGGTGAGCATATCTTAATTATACTTTTGCAATATAAGAAAGATCATTAGTGCGAGAAAGAGGTCTTTGCCTGACTGACAGTGATTAATTATCCTTATTTATCACGTCAGTCACCATCAACGCTGAGGAGTCATCTCACTCCCGCATAACCTAATAGCCTGACCTTCCGACCGGGATGTCTAAAATGCATAGATATATACGGTATACTCACCATTGTGAAGACTGAGATGTATCTCGATTGGGGGAGCGAGGTGGCCTGCTTACAGGTATCAGATTTACAGTGCCCATGCGCAGGATCAAAAAATCATACGGTGCCCGTCCTGGTGGCAAAAACTCCGCTTCCACGGTGAGGGTCGGGTTCGATTCCGGCGAAGGGTGGAAACATTTGGCGTGTTTCCATACACCGGTTGTCTGTTCACCCATCAGATAATGGGTACCTGGGTGTTAGTCGATTGGGGTCGCATCCGGGAAAAAACGACCAATTTGCCCGAAATGCTCTGCATACGCCTTTTTATAAGTATGTCATTGATGTCAGCGCCTGTAAAATTGTACATGTAATTGTAGTAAACAAAATATTATTATTATTATTATTATTATTATTATTATTAAAAAGTGTTTACGATAATTGCCCAAATTCTAAACAGGTCCAGGTAATACTGACTTACCATAATACGAGTGGGTATTGAACTGTTGTCACAGGAATTCTTTAAACCCTTTCATGGTGTAAAAAAACCTAGGGATGTATCTTAATTAGCCAGTCTTACGCGCTATGGGTTTACGATTCACTTGCCGCGGTTCGCCCCACCTGTGCACGTGAGTCATAATGTGATTTAACTGGAGACTTCTATGTGAAGGGATATTTATGCTGATATACTGATGTAGAAATTCCCCGTTCAACATTTAAGATTAGTTCATTCAGTTAAAACCCCAGGATTGATGGACCACATCGACCCGCCGAGGGATTAACCCAAATCCTGATCTTCCCTGTTATTCTCTGTTTTGGGGACGAAAAAACTAACTGGCGAAAGGTTTCCCAGTAAAGATTCCCATTTGTTTGCCAGGTATCTTATTTTCAACTTGTCGGTTTCAAAGCTTTTTCATCAAAATTTAAATTGTTAACATTGAAAGAATATGGGAAAAGAGGGGATGAGGATAAAAAAAGAATAGGTGACGAAATATTGATACGATTGGAGGGAGAGAGTATGGGGGGGAGGTGAATGATTCAGATATTTGGGAGTGGACAGCCAGCAGATGGGTCTAGGATGAGGTGAATCAAGAATTGATTAGGGAAAAGGGTGAGGGAGACTTGAGTCTTGGAGAAAAGAACTTGTCCATGGAAGAAAAGAGGAATGTTGAGAGATAGTTATACCAACACTTTTATGGGTGGAAGCAGGGTGATGAATGTTGAACGAGGAGAAGGCTGGAGGCAGTGGAGATGTCATGTCTGGTCAATGTGTTTGAATATAATGGAGAATTCGGAGTTTGGAAATTAGGAGGAGGTGGGATTACCAAAACATATCCAGAGAGCTGAGGAGGGGTTGTTGAGGTGGTTTGGACATGTAGAGAGAATGGAACGAGACAGAATGACTTCGAGAGTGTATAAATCTGAGTGGGGGGAAAAGGGGGAGGGGTCGGCCAGGAAAGGCTGGAGGGAGGGGTGAATTTTTGGTGAGGCGGACTCCAGCAAGCATGTGGAGCATTTGAAAAGGAAGAGACAAATGGTTTTTAATACTTGATGCTGTTGGAGGTGAGCAAAGTAACATTTATGAAGGATTCAGGGAAAAGGCAGGCGGACTTGGCCTGGAGAGGGAAACGGTCTGACTTGAAGGGGGGTTAATGGCAGTTTTAAATTTTGTGTAAATTTTTGGGGACTTTTATGGGGGAATGATGTAAAGTTTTTTTTTGGGGCCACCCCGCCGGGAACCCGGGGTGTTAAAAAAAAAAAATTTTATCTTTGGAAAAAAAATAAAAGGTCTTATAAATGTAAATTTCGAGACTGAAAACGGCCTCATAAACTTCCGGAATTTTTCAAACCGTTATTTAATAAATGTTTTTTCCCCCGGGTTGAAAAGTTTCGGAAAACGGTCTCATAAATTCTGGACGGACTTTTTTCAAACCCTTAAAAAATAACAGCATAACTAATGTTGAGGGAAAAAAGATTCTTTATATGCCCGAGGCTTTTTAGAGGGGAAAAAAAAAGGTACAATTTGAAACCTTTTTGCCATCATCCATCCACCCATTACCCGATCAGCCAGGCTGGGGGGGTTGGCCTGCCAGCCCAAAAACAACCTGCGCACAGGTCGAGTTACGGGAAGACCCATCGATACCGGCCGGGGAAAACACAGGAGGGCAAAAATTGAACAGAGGGCCCCGTAAAAAAAAAAGTTTGCAAAGGCACCCCTTTTTTGCAGCAAAAAGCTGATAGGGGGAAGTTAATTGCACTGCAAGGTGAGGCGTTTTATATATTTTATTAATTTTCACTTGAGCTATATTTGAAAAAATTTTATTTTTTAATTTTTAGAGGGGGGAAAAGGGGGGAAAGGGGGGAGGGGGGGGAGGGGGGGGGGAAAAGAGAAACAGACAAAGAGAGAGGGGGGTGACAGAAAAAAAGACACACACACACCCAAAAAAAAAAAAACCTTTAGGGGTAGTGGAAAAGGGCCCAAAGGAGCGGAGAAGGGGGACCCTGAACCAAAAATAAGGGGAAAAAAGGGGTGTTTCACCCCCAACCACAAAAAACAAAAAAACACACACACACACACACCCCACTTTTTTGGACGACGGGACTCAAAAAAATTTTGCAAAAATTCTGGCTCCCCCTTTTTGGGGGAAAAGGGGAAGGGGGACAGGCAAGGTCAGGGTCTTGCTCGGGGGTTGGGGGGGAAATGTGTCTACTCAGCTCAGTGACACCCCCTTTTTCCTAACCCCCGGGGTTATGTTCACCCAGCTCTTAAAAACTCAAGTACCTCTGTCTAGCATCTTTTTGGGAACATGTACATTGCACATGTAAAAAAAAACCCCCAAAAATTTTCTAAAAAAAAAATGGGGTTTTTCCCCTTTTTCCCCAGCAAAAAATGTCAACATATAATTTTTGGTGACCTCAACCAACATCTTATACAAGGCGATTCTGATGAACTTTTTCCATTTTTTCCCCCAAAAAAAACTTTGCGTTCCCCCTAACAACTCTAGCTTTTCTCTTGACCTAGTACTGACTGATTTTATCTGAAGACTTTTTTTTTTCCCCCTTTTATGGCAATGTTGGAGTTCCCCCGGGGGCTGTCTTTTCGACACTGAAGATTCTAACAGAAAAGGGGTGGAATAATTACATCGGGTTATTGTTCACCTAATGAAATTTTTTTTTTTAAACCGGCAGGATGGGACCGTGTCTGCTACCAAAGGAGAAAGCCAGCTTCTTTGGTGACACTTTATGCCAAAAAGAAAGCCCTTAACCCAGAGAGGAAACCTCCTTAGCTTGCTCCAAAAATTGGTCAAAGTTAGGGGTGACAATTAGGCATGATGAAGTGTATTTTCCCCTTAAACCCGGGGGAAAAAGGGGCTTTGGGCCCAGATAAAAAAAAACCCCAAGATTCTGGGGGGTGTGCAGTGGGGAATTTTCCCTGGGGGCGAGGCGGGGGGAAAATTTTTTTTCCCCCTGTGTGCCTTAAAAACGACAAAGGGGAAACCCCAAAAGGTACCCCCCCACCCCAAAACACACACATACGGGGGGAAAAAACCCCAAAAAAAATACTCTCTTTAAAAAAACACCGAAAAAAACCGGGGAGAAAAAAAAAACATTCTTCCACCCGGTTTGAAAAAAACCGTCAACTATGGCGTCAGGGAAGAACAAAAAAGGATTTTTTTCCGGGGAGATACTTTCCCGTAAATTTTTGGGGGGGACGAAGAGGAAAAAAAAAAATGCTCTTCGTTTGAAAAATAACAAAGTTAAGACCACAATGAGTGATAATTGGAGAAAAATGCTGTTTGCACTTGGAAAAACATCTCCAGAGATAATGATGATGATGATGATGTTGTTTGGAGATAGAAGTGATGGCTGTGCTTTTTTTTATGTGGAGGAATTTTTTTATTATGTTGTTGTTGAAAATTGGGGGGGTTTTGGGGAAAAGGCGTGGTGGTGGGGGATGATTTTGGGGGAATGATGGTGATGGAATGGGAAAAACAGTACTGTTATTTATTACTCTGTCGTTGTTTTTGGGGGGAAGTTGAATTGTGGGGGGACATGGGAATAGGGGATAGTGTAATAATCGCGAACAAGAAAAAATTTTTCAAAAAAAAAAACAAAAAAGGGTTTTTTAACCCCCTTTTCCCTTTTAAACCAATTTCCCCGAAGAGGTGTTGTTTTTTTTGGTTTCAACACAAAAAACCAAAAACTATCTTTTTAAATCCTTCCGTGGTTTTTTTTTGGGGGATAGTGTTGATGATGGGGGTGGTAGTAATGATGGTGATAATGGTGATGGTATCAGTTATTATGGGGGGTTTTTTGGGGGGTTTTTTTTACCAACCTCATTATGGCAATGGAATGGTAATGAGTATGGGGCAAAAAAAGGCAGTTATAGGGGTGGGGGTTAACATAGTATAGGTGACAATAGTGATAATAAATTTTTTTGGGGAAAATTTTTGGTGGGTTGGGGGGTTTTTGGGGACGACTTGGTTTTTATGTAATCCTGGGGGCCCTTTTTAGGGGGGGCAACTACAAACCGTTTGCAAGGGGGGGGGAAAAGAACCCCAAAAAATGATCAAAAAAAACCAAAAAAAAGAGGGGGGGAGAACAATACATGATTGTAAACTAAAAAAAAAGGGGGTGGAGGAAAAAGAACAAGACAAGATAGGAACCAGAACAAGACTTTTTTTGGAACCCGACCAAGACATGATAGGAACCCGAACAAGACATGAGAGGGAAAACCCCCAAAAAGACATGGGGGGGAACCCCCAAAAAAAATATGCAAAGAACTACAATCTGAACCCGAGGGGTCAGAACATGACATGGGGGAACTTGAACAAGACAGGAGGAACTAGATGACGGAGGAGCCAGAACTATTTAATGAGCCATCTGGGGCACTGAAACAAAAAAAAAAAAAACAAGCAAACATGAATTCAAATGAAAACAAGATAATGCACAAATGGCTTTTTAAAAACATTAGACAGTTAATTACAGATCAGGGGGTCGGGGGGAGGCTCACCCGGGGGGGGGGGGAAAGGGAAAATTAAATTTTTCCCAAAAAAAAAACTTCAACATTTGGCCCCCTTTTTGTGCTCCCGGAAAATTGGCACCCCCTTTTTGGGCGGGAAGGCAGCTCCAAAACCCACCGGGGGCCCCCCATTGTCAGTCTCACGTTCACTGAAACCCCGGGGAGAGCGGGACGCTTTTTCACATGTAAAAAGAAACTCAGGCAGACATGTATTCACCCCCCCTTTTTTTCTCTCTCTCTCTCTCTCTCTCTCTCTCTCTCTCTCTCTTTCTCTCTCACTGATTCCCCCTCTTCCCTGACACTTTTTCCCAAAATTTTCCCCCCCTTTTTCCCCCCGTCTTTTTTTTTCAAATTCCCCCCTTCCCCGACGTCTTATATTCCAAATCCCCCGTCTTCGTGACGTCTTGTGTTCTAGATTCCACTTTTCCGGCGTTCTGTGGTTTCCCTTTTCCCCCCTGTTTCTAGCGTTCGTGCTTTTTTTCTCTGGGAAAAAACCCCCAAAAAAGCCCTTTTCCCCAAAAACATATTAAAAATGGGTCAAAGTGAAAAGGTTTGTTTCCCCCCCTTCATTGGCCTTGCCCTACGGGTTTTTTTTAAATTTTCAGCACACTCAAAATCAGAAAAATTTTTGCCCAAAGATATTATGCTGAAACATAACACATTATTAAAAGAATATTTTTTCACTGATTTTTAAAAAATTATAATTCCCAATTTACCAGAAATTTTGGAACACCTAATTTATAACATAAGAAAGAAGGGGAAAAATGCCCCCCCGGCCCAAAGGCCCATGCGAGGCAGGTCCCGTTCTCCTGGCTTAAGTCAATGCCTTAACCCAGTAGGTTTTTGGGCCATTCACTTAAGGAAGGGGCACGGCATCTGGGGCCCCGTGCACAAGCCAGTCAGGTTTAATTCCCCCCACCCACACCTTTTCATGTATTTATCTAACCTTTTTTTTAAAAAAAATTTTTAACGTCTTAAAAATTTTTAATTTTCGGGGGTTTTTTTCCCCCCATCCCAACTCATTACCAAACCAGTGCTTTCTTATATCCCCTTTCCCCCAAACTGATTTTTTCCCCAAAAAAAAGCCATTGTTTCCCCCTTTTTCCCTTTTTTTAAGGGGCAGATAAAATTTTTAAAAAAAAATATTTTTTAAAAAAACCCCTTTTTTTTTTATTC
>WNWK01024163.1:0-30103 GCA_009830355.1 Cherax destructor | reverse complement strand
GGGCCTTTCCTGCCTATCTAATTTATTAACTTTCTTCAGTAAAGCTTTTGAGGCTGTTGATCACGATAAAGAATTCGATATTGTTTATTTAGACTTTAGTAAGGCTTTTGATAGAGTACCGCACCAGAGACTGTTAAGGAAAGTGGCAGCTCACGGAATTGGGGGAAAGGTGCTGTCATAAATTGAGTCATGGCTCACCAATAGGAAGCAGATAGAGTGCTTAAATGGGGTTAAATCCGAGTGGGAATCTGTAACAAGTGGCGTTCCACAGGGATCAGTCTTGGGCCCATTGTTGTTTATAATATATATCAATGACCTTGATTAGGGAATTACTAGTGATATGAGCAAATTCGCCGACGACGCGGAGATAGATAGGATAATTGATTCTAAAGTAGATGTCAGGGAACTTCAGGACGATTTAGACAAACTCAATTCGTGGTCAGAAAAGTGGCAGATGCAGTTTAATGTAGATAAATGCAAGGTTCTGAAGCTCGGGAGTGTCCATAATCCAAGCACTTATAAGTTGAATGGCGTAGAACTTAGCTATACAGATTGCGAGAAGGACTTGGGGGTTATGGTAAGCAGCAACCTTAAACCAAGACAGCAGTGCCTAAGCATACATTATAAGGCTAACAGATTACTGGGATTTATATCAAGAAGTGTAAGCAACAGAAATTCAGAGGTTATATTACAGCTTTATACATCATTAGTAAGGCCTCACCTAGATTACGCAGCTCAGTACAGAATGGACATTAATTCGTTAGAAAACATTCAGCGTAGAATGACTAAATTAATACATAGCATTAGAAATCTTCCGTATGAAGAAAGATTGAAGACCCTAAAATTACATTCACTTGTAAGACATAGAATGAGGGGAGACATGATCGAGGTATACAAGTGGAAAATGGGTATTAACAAAGGGGATATAAATTAGGTCTTGAGGATATCTCTCCAAGAGAGAACCCGCAATAATGGATTCAAGTTAGATAAGTTTAGATTTAGAAAGGATATAGGAAAGTATTGGTTTGGAAATAGGGTAGTTGATGAGTGGAACAGTCTGCCTAGTAGGGTTATTGAAGCTAGGACCTTGGGTAGTTTCAAATTTAGATTGGATAAATTCATGAGTGAGAGGGGTTGGATTTGAGTGGGACTCGCACATGAGTAAATAGAATTCTTTCAACACGTCGGCCGCCTCCCACCGAAGCGGGGTGGCCCAAAAGGAAAAACGAAAGTTTCTCCTTTTACATTTAGTAATATAGTATACAGGAGAAGGGGTTACTAGCCCCTTGCTCCCGGCATTTTAGTCGCCTCTTACGACACGCATGGCTTACGGAGGAAGAATTCTGTTCCACTTCCACTTCTGGGTTGAGCAAATATTCTGTTAGTGGGACGGATTGTGAAGGACCTGCCTTCTATGGGCCAACAGGCCTGCTGCAGTGTTCCTCCTTTCTTATGTTCTTATTTTTTGCAGGACCTGCCTAGTATGGGCCAACAGGCCTATTGCAGTGTTCCTCCTTTTTTATAAGAAGAAATGAGGAACACTGCAGCAGGCCTGTTGGCCCATACTAGGCAGGTCCTTTACAATCCATCCCACTAACAGAATATTTGCCCAACTCAATTTTCAATGCTACCCAAGCAATAAGCTTTGATAATTCTTTGATAATTCTATTTCATGTGCAAGTCCCACTCACATGCAACCCTTCTCACTCATAAGAACATAAGAAAGGAGGAACACTGCAATAGGCCTGTTGGCCCATACTAGGCACGTCCTACATAAATCCAACCCACAAACAGAATAAACGCTACCCAAGCAGTAAGCTTTGACAATTCTATTTACTCACATGCAAGTCCCATTCAAATCCAACCCCTCTCACTCATGTATTTATCCAACCTAAATTTGAAACTACCCAAGGTTTTAGCTTCGATAGGACCTTGGGTAGATTTAAAAAGACATTGGACAAATGTGGAGGGAGACATGTATAGTATGCTCTTCGTTTAGAGACGAATTCGCTTACCGATGGTGTCTTGGATCCCTATCTCCGTCTTTAAGTCAGGAGAGACTGTACTACATGTCAAAACTGTAATTCTTCTCTACCTAACTTATTAAAGCCATATAGCATGAACTAGCTGAATATTCAATCTTGTTGATCCTGAGGGATCAACTAAAACTGAAACACACGAAAACTGAAATCATTTTCCCCATAAGAAATAATGGAAATTCAATTACAGTGGATCCCCGGATTACGATGGCGTCGGATTACGCTAAATTCGGTTAGCGATACATTTTTCCGTAAAAATATTGGCTCAGTTTACGATGATCCGCTTAGAATACGCTATTCGTCTTGGAACGGCACAACCCACTATCCACAGTCAGTGTGCCATTGTTTACCAGCGAGTGAGCACCACCCCGCATTCATACCATACATTTTGTCATTATTCCATTGTTTTTAGTGCTTGCAACTGCTAAATAAGCCACCATGGGTCCAAAGAAAGCTCCTAGTGCCAGCCCTGTGGTAAAGAGACTGAGAAATACAGTAGAAGTGAAGAAGGAGATAATAGCAAAATATGAAAGTGGAGTGCGTATCGCTGAGCTGGCCAGGCTGCATGGCAAAGCCTATTCAACCATCGCTACCATTGTGGCCAAAGGAAATAAAATCAAGGAAGCTGTTGTTGCGAAAGGTGCAAATATGATAAAAAAAAAGAGATCGCAAGTCCTGGAAGATGTGGAAAATTTGGTGTTGGTGTGGATCAACGAGAAACAATTAGCAAGAGATAGTGTTACGCAGGCAATAATATCTGAAAAAGCAAGGCAGTTGCATGATGATCTCATCAAGAAAATGCCTGCAACGAGTGCTGAAGTGAACGAATTTAAAGCCAGCAAAGGCTGGTTTGACAGATTTAAGAAGTGTAGTGGCATACATAGTGCGATAAGGCATGGGGAGGCAGCCAGTTGTGATAAAAGTGCGGCTGAAAAATATGTTCAGGAATTCCAGGGGTACATAGAGGCTGAACAATTCCAACCCCAACAAGTGTTCTATTGTGACGAAACAGGCCTGTTTTGGAAGAAAATGCCAAACGGGACATTCATTACACAGGAGGAAAAGGCACTGCCAGGACACAAGCCTATGAAAGACAGGCTAACTCTCATGATGTGTGCTAATGCCAGTGGTGATTTGAAAGTGAAGCCTTTATTGGTGTATCACTCTGAAAATCCCCGAGCGTTTAAGAGATGCAGTGTCGCCAAGGATAATTTGAGTGTGATGTGGAAGTCTAACAGTAAGGCATGGGTCACGAGGGAAATTTTCTTGGATTGGTTCCATGAAGTGTTTGGCCCCAGTGTGAAGAAATATCTCGAGGAAAATAATTTGCCACTTAAGTGCCTCCTGATAATGGACAATGCTCCTTGTCATCCTCCAGACTTGGCAGAGCAAATTGTGCAGGAGTTTAAGTTCATCAAAGTGAAGTTCTTGCCCCCAAATACCACTCCTCTCCTCCAGCCCATGGACCAGCAGGTCATTTCAAACTTTAAAAAACTCTACACCAAAGCAATGTTTCAAAAGTGCTTTGAAGTGACCACAGACATGAATATGACCCTAAAAGACTTTTAGAAAGATCATATCCATATCCTGCATTGTGTAAACCTTATAGGTAAGGCATGGGAGCAAGTGACTACCAGGACTTTGAACTCTGCATGAAGAAAATTGTGGCCAGACTGTGTCCAAGAGAGGGATTTTGAAGGTTTTGGGGATGAGCCTCAGAACCCTGAGCCTGAGCCTGTTGTGGAAGAAATTGTGGAACTGGGCAAGTCCATGGGGTTGGATGCTAGTACCAAGGATGTGGAAGAGTTGATGGAGGAGGACAATGAAGAAATAACCACTGAAGATCTGGAAGAGCTTCAACAGCAACAGCAACAGCAGACCACAGTTCCGGAAAATGGCTCAGAGGAGGAGGAGGAGGAGGAACAGAGATGGAGGAAGTTGCCTTCTTCAATGATTAAGGAGATTTGTGGAATGTGGACCAGGGTGCAAGGCTTTATGGATGAATATCACCCTAACAAAGCTGATGCAGGCTGTGCTGGCAACCTGTGCAATGACACTGTCCCTGGACAGATTTTTTGTGAGAGAGGGGTCCAGTGACTCTCAAGCTGGTCCTAGTGGCATTAAAAGAAAAAGGCCAGTAACCCCAGAAAAGAACTTGGTACCTACAGTGTTAATGGAAGGGGATTCCCCTTCCAAACACTAGCAACTCCTCCATCCTCCCCCCTCCTCCCATCTTCCACACATCAACAACTCTTCAATAAAAGTAAGTGACATGTTATTGTACTTTTATTCTTAATATATCATTGTTCTCTGTGTAATTTAATGTATATTTAATGTACAAATATATTTTATTTTAATACTTTTGGTTGTCTGGAACAGATTAATTTTATTTCCATTATTTCTTATAGGGAAAATAGATTCGGATTACGATATTTTCGGTTTACGCTAAGCCCTCTGGAACGGATTAATATCGTAATCCGGGGGTTCACTGTAATCCGTTACAGAAACCCAGAAGTTTGAAAAAAAATGGGGGGGGGGGGCCTTAAAGACAGATTTACATGCACAAATGAATGAACTCAATGTGACACTTACCTTTATTGAAGACTGATGTTGCTGGATGGAAAAGTGGGAGGAGGGGAGAGGGAAGAGACCCTAAGTTTTGGAAGGGAAATCCCCCTCCATGAGGACTCCAGGTACCAAGTCCTCATCTGGGGTCACTTCCCTTCTTTGTCTTTTAATACCACTAGGACCAGCTTGTGAGTCACTGCACACCTGTGGCACTAAATATCTGTCCAGAGAGCTCTGTGTCTGGCGTCTCTTTGAAATGTCCCTAAAATGGGAAAAGATATTGTCATTGAACAGGCTGATGAGACGGATTGCAACATCTTTGTCTGGGTGATTTTCTTCCACAAATGAAAGCACCTCACTCCACTTTGAACAAACGTCCTTAATCTTTGAAGAAGGCACCTTACATCTCTCTTCCTTCACTGAAGCAATTTCCTCAAATCTGCTTTGATGTTGTTGCAGCTCAAGCTCTTGCAGCTCTTCAGTGGTTAGATCTTCACTGTGGTCATCCTGGCTACTCACATCCAACCCCATGGAAGTTCCCAATGCCACAATACTTTCCACAACTTCCATAGGCTCCTCAGGGTCAGCCCCAAACCCTTCAAAAACCCTCTCTTGGACAGAATCTGGCCACAACTTTCTCCAAGCAGAGTTCATCATCCTAATAGTCACTCCCTGCCAAGCTTTATCTATAAGGCCTATGCAATTGAAGATATCGAAGTGATCCTTCCAGATCTCTTTTAGGGTCAGTGCAGTGTCATTGGTCACATTAAAGCACCTTTGAAACATTGCTTTGGTGTACAGTTTTTTGAAGTTTGCAATGACCTGCTGGTCCATGGGCTGGATGAGAGTGGTGTTAGGAGGCAAGAACTTCACTGTTACAAATTTGAAATCCTTAGACAATTGGTCTTCCAAGTCTCGAGGATGAGCAGGAGCATTGTCCATTACCAGGAGGCACTTGAGCCCCAATTTATTGTCCAACAGATATTTCTTCACACTGGGGCCAAACACTTGATTAAACCATTCCAGGAAAATTTCCCTAGTGACCTATGCCTTAGGGTTAGACTTCCACATCACACACAATTTACTCTTGTCAACACTGTATTTCTTGAACACTCTGGGAGTTTCAGAGTGATACACCAGTAAAGGCTTCACTTTGAAATCCCCACTAGCATTACCACACAACATAAGAGTTAGCCTGTCTTTCATAGGCTTGTGTCCTGGCATTGCCTTTTCCTCCTGCATGATGCAGGTCCTCCTTGGCATTTTCTTCCAAAAGAGGCCTGTTTCGTCACAATTAAACACTTGTTGGGGTTTGAAATTTTCAGCCTTCTTTAAACTCACGCACAAATTTTTCAGCTCCTTGTTTATCTGAATTGGCACCCTCACCATGTCTTACAACACTTTGTATGCCACTTCTCTTCTTGAATTTTTCGAACAAGCCTTTGCTGGCCTTAAATTCATCATCAACATCACTGGTTCCAGGCATTTTCTTGACAAGATTGGTATGCAACTGCCTTGCTTTTTCACAAATTAATGACTACACAACACTGTCACCCGCTAGCAGTTTTTCGTTTATCCACACCAACAACAATTTCTCCATATTTTCCATTGTTTGTGATCTGTTTCATTATTGTATTCACCCCTTTCGCAACATTAGCTTCAGTGATTTCTTTTCTCTTAGACACAATGGAACAGATGGTTGTTGGGGCCTTCTTGTATATCCTGGCGAGCTCGGTAATACGTACACCACTATTATATTTTTCTATTATTTCTTTCTTCAGTTCTATGGTGTTCCTCACTTTCTTTACCAAAGAACTGGCACTATGAGCTTTCTTTGGGCCCATGGTAGCTTATTTAGTAGTCACTCACAATAATCAAGGGCCAAAAACAATGAATTGTTAATAAATGTTTTGTATGAACTCCTGGAATGATGTTCACTCAAGCATAAACAATGCTACACTGCGTGACAATGTGTGTGTGGGAGGTGCGTGGGTGGTGGTCTACGGCCTTTGTATGTGCAGGGCACTGGTGGATAGGTTCCGTACCACCAAACGGAGGTAATCACCAAACGGAGGAAAATTTCCCCCAAAAATCTGCACGAAAACTGAAACATACGAAAACAGAGATACACGAAAATGGAGGGTTGATTGTATGTACAAATTACAGCACTGTCACTGCCTGATCAATCTTAAGATAGTCTTAAGTTTGCCCGAAATGCTCTGCATATAAAGGGGCTTTTGGCATGTTCATCCAATTGTTACACTCCTTTTTACAAACATGTATCATGCTAAAATAAAATTTATTATTATTAAAGGGTTAAATGTATATTACATGTGGGTGGAGTGGCCATACCTACCACACCTGACCTCTTACAATAAGTACTACTCACCTCTCACCCTACATTAAGACTACAAATATTTTAGGTAAATAACGAATGTACTTTATATTCATTCTATCGCTCTAGGCACTTTAAATGTATTATTATGTGTGGGTGGTGGCATACCTACCCCACCTGACCTCTACAATAAATACCACTTGTCTCTCACCCTACATTAAGACTACAAATATTTTAACCCTTTGACTGTTTCGGTCGTATATATACGTCTTATGAGCCACTGTTTCGGACGTATTAATACGCCTAAATTCTAGCGGCCTCAAATCAAGTGGGAGAAAGCTGGTAGGCCCACATGTGAGAGAATGGGTCTGTGTAGTCAGTGTGCGCAGTATAAAAAAAAATCGGGCAGCCAGTGGTGCATTGTGGGAAAGCCATTTCAGTAGTCCTTGTTCAGCATGCCTAGCGGTAAGAAATACCTGACTCCCCAGCGAATCTGGGACTCTTCTCTTCCCCAGTGATAGCTCTAACACAGATGGAAGTGTGTCTGAAGATGAATTTCATGGTTTTGAGGAGTTTGTGACCGAAAGCAATGCCCAGGATACCAGAAGGAAGGAAGGAAGGAAAGGAAAAAGAAAGAAAGTAAGGAAGGAAGGAAGGAAAGAAGAGATGACAGGAAGGAAGGAAGGAAAGAAGAGATGAGAGGAAGGAAGGAAGGAAAGAAGAAAGGAAGAAAGAAAGAAAGGAAGGAGAGATGAGAGGAAGGAAGGAACAAAAGAAGTATGGAAGGAAGAAAGGAAGGCAGGAAGGAAGAGATGAGAGGAAGGAAGGAAGAAATGAGAGGAAGGAAGGAAGAAATGAGAGGAAGGAAGGAAGAAATGAGAGGAAGGAAGAAAGAAATGAGAGGAAGGAAGGAAATAAGTAAGAAAGGAAGGAAGGAATGAAGGAAGAAAGGAAGCTAGGAAGGAGGTTGTGGGGAAGAAGACATGGCTCCCTTTTTGTGTTGACAGGTTGACAGCAGTGAGGGTGGTGAGTAATGGTATAATACTATGTCATTTTGACAGCTGGCTTACCCTGACTCAGCAAATTTAGATGTCCACACACACACACAGCTTCAAGTGCTAAGGGAAGTTGATGGAAAGTGTCCAGTCATTATATGTGTATATATATTATAGAACAATAGCAATAAAATTTTTTTGCATTGTTGGTTTGTGTAAACAAGTTCTGTAAACAATATAATGATAATAATGTTTGTGCAGTTATTGTGTTGCATACAACGAGTGTATATATGTACACAGCACCTTACTTTGGTCTCACAGGCCACATAAGTTACTTGGAAAAAAAAATATTAGAAAATACAAGAAACCTTTGAATGGGAGTAAATATAAGTGTACCGGTGAGCGGCATGCGCCGCTGTTGCCATACACGGCTCATTTTCTGCCAACTTTAAGACTCCATATCTCCGTAAGTATTGATCGCAAAAAAAAAAATTTTAAGATAAAAACAATCAGAAAAATAATCTTAACATTTTGATAAGAAAAAATATTTTTTGTTTTTTCGGATATTTTGCGACAACAGGAGAGCACTCAGGATTGGGGCTTGCGACAGTCAAAGGGTTAATCACTCCTCTCTAACATGATCATAAAGGCATGTTGGATGTCGAAGCCTCTAGCTCCCAAAGCCTCCCTTCAACCCTTTTGGGTCAGCCCCTACCCCCTCTACCTTCCACTCCCATATTTATACACCCTCTTAGTCATCTTATTTTGCTCCATCCTCTAAATGTCCAAATCACCTTAATTAACAATCCCTCCTTAGCCTTCTGAATTATAATATAGTATTTATATTTACATAAAGATTCATGGACAAATTTGGGAGGGTGTGTAAAAGAAGGAAATTAAAAGTGAATATAGGGGATAAGAGTATAACAAAATTTAGGTAATGAAAGATTGGATATCAGATTGGAGGGAGGGAGTATGGAGGAAGTGAATGTATTCAGATATTTGGGAGTGAACGATTCATAGAATTACCGATATTAATACAATCATAGAATTGATGAGGGGAACAAGGGAAGTGGTGCATTGAGGAGTCTGTGGAGACAGAGAATGCTATCCATGGAGTATAGTTATATGCTTGTACATGAATGTGTAGTGTGACCTAAGTGTAAGTAGAAGTAACAAGACATACCTGAAATCTTGCATGTTTATGAGACAGAAAAAAGACACCAGCAATCCTACCATCCTGTAAAACAATGTGAGTATAGTTATACCAACACTCGCATATGAATGTGAAGCATGGGTGGTGAATGTTGCAGCGAGGAGGAGGCTGAAAGCAATGTGTGGTGTGAATATTATGTAGAGAATTTGTAGTTTGGAGATAAGGAGGTGCAGGGTTTAAAGTTTTATCCAGACGACTGAAGAGGAGTTATTGAGGTAGTTTGGACATTTAGAGAGGCTGGAACAAAACCACAATGACTTGAAGGGCATATAAATCTATAGTGGAGGGAAGGCAGGGTAAGGGTTGTCCTAAGGAAGGTTGGAGGGAGTGGGTAAAGGAGGTTTTGTGTGCAAGGGACTTGGACATCCAGCATGTGTGAGTGTATTAGGAGTAAGGGAGGAAGTGGTATTTATGACTTGACTTACTGTTGGAGTGTAAGCAAGATAACATTTATGAAGAGATTTAGGGAAACCGGTGTGCCGGACTTGAGTCCTGGAGGTGGGAAGCACAGTGCCTGCACTCTGAAGTAAGGATGGGGATATTTACAGTTTGGAGGGGCATCTGAACTGTAGTACAGGTGCACCTCTGGCAAGACAGCAATGGAGTGAGTGATGGTGAAAACGTTTTTTCCTTTTTGCATTACCTACCTTGGTGGGAGGCGGCCAGTTTGTTACAAAAAATTATTTCTAATTTGTTTTTGGTATGTATTTTTCTTGTCTATGCACTTTTCAGTTAGCATTATTTTTTATTTTTATTTGTTTAATTTAATTTTTCCAGGGCTATGTGTATGACTTCCAAAGGAAACTCTATAATCTCTATGTAAGTACATGTCTTTGATCTTATATATATATACTCTGCATAGTACAGCATATATATATAATATATACTCTGCATAGTAAAGCATATATATAATTTGTTGTAATTATCTGTGTTATTTTGAACAGTACCTGCAGATAATATTTTGTGGTATTGTGTTTATTAAGGCAAACGACTTTACGTTTTATTTTCTTGCAGTTCTGTTTATTATAACGAAAGACTTACAATTATATTTTCCTACAGGACAATCCATACGAGACATCGATGTTTTTGAAACAGAGAGCACAGGAGGTGTATGTAAGCAAGAGAGAGCCTCCCTACCAGACGGTCAGTGCATGCAAGAAGTACTCGCGAAATCGTAATAACGCGATTCAAACCACAGAACGGGTGGGGTTTGAACCTATGGTGAGCTAACCTTCCTATGGTGTTTAAATATACCTAGTTGGATGAATCTTACTGTAGCCAGCTGGCCCAGTGGCTTACGCACTGACCTGGAGTTTTACCACTCACGTCCCATGGGTTCTAACCCCCACCCGTTTTGTGGTTTTTTTACAGCCAAGCATTTCTAGGTGAAAGAATGTAGAGGCAACTAATGTGACATTTTACTGTGACAACGTTTCGCTCTTGAAGCTTTGTCAAGCCATTAGAAGCTTTGTTGTCAGGGTCAGAGTGGGAGGTAGGGACAAGGGAAGAGCAAGATAAGTTTTCTGTTATACATGTACGTACTGTAGGGCCCTGCTTATACAGCAGGATAGGTTCTGGGCTACTGTAGGGCCCTGCTTATACAGCAGGTTAGGTTCCGGGCTACTGTAGGGTCCTGCTTATGCTGCAGGTTAGGTTCCGGGCTACTGTAGGGCCCTGCTTATACAGCAGGTTAGGTTCTGGGCTACTATTGGGCCCCACTTATACAGCATTTTAGGTTCCGGGCTACTATAGGGCCCCGCTTATCCAGCAGATTAGGTTCTGGGCTACTGTAGGGCCCTGCTAATACAGCATGTTAGGTTCCAGGCTGCTGTAGGGCCCTGCTTATAAAGCAGGTTAGGTTCCAGGATACTGTAGGGCCCTGCTTATACAGCAGGTTACTTTCCAGTCTTCTGCTGTAAAGTGAATCATAGCCATTTTTTCACTTTCAAATGCATCTAAAAGCCTGATAACATGTTTACACTATCATACATTAAGTGAACAATAAAGCTAGGCCTAAAAAATGCATATGTAGTACACATATTACTTTCCTTAAAATATTTTCATCCTTAGCTTATAGTGAGTGGTGAATATATTTATTGTAGGACATCTGAATAAATCCTAGGTAGTAGGTTGGTAGACAGCAACCCCCCAGGGAGGTACTACCGTCCTGCCAAGCGAGTGTAAAATGAAAGCCTGTAATTGTTTTACAGGATGGTAGGATTGCTGGTGTCTTTTTTCTGTCTCATAAACATGCAAGATTTCAGGTATGTCTTGTTACTTCTACTTACACTTAGGTCACACTACACATTCATGTACAAGCATATATATACACACCTCTCTGGGTTTTCTTCTATTTTCTTACTAGTTCTTGTTCTCATTTCCTCTTTTCTCCATGGGGAAGTGGAACAGAATTTTTCCTCCGTAAGCCATGCGTGTCGTAAGAGTCGACTAACATGCTGGGAGCAAGGGGCTAGTAACCCCTTCTCCTGTATACATTACTAAAGTTAAAAAGAGAAACTTTTGTTTTTCTCTTTGGGCCACCCCCTCTTGGTGGGAAACAGCCGATTTGTTGAAAGAAAGAAAGATCTGAATAAATGAGGAATGGCTATAATTGAAAACCGCTGTATTAGTGAAACACCATAAAGTAAGGCACTGTAAAGCGGGACCCACCTGTATGTTCTCTTAAGTGGTCATAAATTTAGAAATTACAATTTCAAATGCATTTTCTCTTATTTTTTTTGCATTACACATTTTGTTTTGACTTTGCAAACAATACCTGAATTGTAAATCAATCTTACAATTTTGTTTGTAAATCTGCTTATTAGATTTTTCCTCACACTTATATCACTTATTTCAAGATATATTTTCTTGTGAATATAGTGCAACGTGGTTTTTTTTTTAACATCTCGATGATTTCAGGGTTATCGTGAAGGTCATCTGCGTATTGTGAACGTATCGCTGGCAGACGCAGGTGTTTACGAATGTGTAGCTATGACCCCTGTGGCCAAGATTGCCATCTCCTCGACTCTCATTGTTCGTGGCCCTCCAGGACCTTGTGGTTAGTATTACGTACTTACACACACACACACTTTTTTTTTTCAACACATCTGTCGTCTCCTGCCAAGGCAGGGTGACTCAAACAAGAAAGAAACACTTTCACCATAATTCGACACTTTCACCATCATTCGACACTTTCACCATCATTCGACACTTTCACCGTCATTCGACACTTTCACCGTCATTCGACACTTTCACCGTCATTCGACACTTTCACCGTCATTCGACACTTTCACCGTCATTCGACACTTTCACCGTCATTCGACACTTTCACCGTCATTCGACACTTTCACCATCATTCACACATAATCACTGTCTTTGCAGAAGTCCCCAGATACTATATGTCAAGCATTAACTCTCAGTCCACAGCAGGATTCGAACCCGTACACTCTGTATCAAAGTACTGTGTACTCTGATACAGTGTGTGCTGGTTTGAATCCTGCTGTGGACTGAGAGAGAATGTTTGTTAAAAATTTTGCCCATTTCTGAATTTTTAAGTGCACACTGTATACATAAATGCTTCTCACTTTACAATGGTTAAACTTATGATATTTTGACTTTACAGTGGTGCGATAAAGCTGTATAACTATATTTTTCATACTTTACGTAAATTGATAGGATAAACTTCTTCTTCTTTCAAAACAAACCGGCCGTATCCCACCGAGGCAGGGTGTTCCAAAAAGAAAAACAAAATTTTCTCTTTTTAACTTTAGTAATGTATACAGGAGAAGGGGTTACTAGCCCCTTGCTCCCGGCATTTTAGTCGCCTCTAACGACACACATGACTTATGGAGGAAGAATTCTGTTCCACTTCCCCATGGAGATAAGAGGAAATAAACAAGAACAAGAACTATTAACCCTTTCAAGGTCCATACCTCTGTTCTGAAACTTGTCTGCAATGTCAAAGAATTTTCAAATTTTTATTTTATTTTTTCTTATGAAATGGTAGAGAATCTTTTTCTGAAGGTAATAAAACAAAAAGTATGAAATTTGATTGTAAATTGATGAAATTACACTATCGCGAATTTTGCTGCATCAGCAATATTTACACATTGGCGATTTTGCCCACTTTGAGACCTATTTTAGGCCAATTACATTGTTCCAGTCAACCACATTCTTAACTATTTCCTTTTTATTGATTGAGCACAAGAAATCACCCAGTCAACCATTTCATCTACCCAATAAAGTGATTAGAAATTGGTAATTTGACCAATTTCACACAAATTTTAAAATACAGTGGTACCTCGACTTACGAGCAGCTCCCAACTCGAACAATTATGTAAGTGTATTTCTGTAAGTGCTTTTGTAAGTGTAATTTTGGGGGTCTGAAACAGATTAATCTAATGGACATTATTCTTTATGGGAACAAATTCGTTTGGTATCGGCACTCAAACAACCTTCTGAAACGAATTAAGCTCGTAACTCGAGGTACCACTGTATTCCAATTTCAAAATAAGGGTTAGAATAAACAATGCAGGCATTCCTAGCACTAAAATAACATTTCCTTTGTTCATTAGTTATATTTCCAGGCTTTACACATGAATTCTATTTTGATTTTTTTATTCACACAAAAAAATAGAAGATGTACAGTAGACCCTCGTTTAGCACGAATTTATGTTGCACGTTATGGGTATTGCACGATTGAAGAATTGCGGCACATTCTTATCTAACACAACGTAAAACTGATATTACACGGTTCGGCTGGAGGGGAAAAAATTTTGAGCGCGCGGTCGCCCGCGGTGGGTTAAACCATTGAGTCAGTGGGGGAGTCCTACTGAGGGTGGCTATGAGCCACATCAAGTGTTTAATGCTGACGCGACAAGTGTTTTCTGGAAGAAAATGCCAACACGAACTTATATCAGTCAGCAAGAGAAAAGTGCACCAGGCTTCAAGACAGCAAATGATCGCTTCACCTTGCTCCTTTGCGGTAATGCATCTGGTGATTTCAAGTGTAAGCCCATGGTTATTTACCGCTCTAAGAATCCTCATGCTTTGAGGAAAAAGGAATTTGTTTTTCCTTCCCACAATCTGTAAGTAAGTAAGTTTATTCAGGTATACACAGATACAGTTACATATGTGTAGAGAACCTAGGATAACCCAAAAAATTCAGACAATGGAAATAAGTCACTGACTTTTTTGGGTTATCCTAGGTTCTCTATACATATGCTGCTATGTATGATAATCTTTGTAACTGTATCTGTGTATACCTGAATAAACTTAATTACTTACAGTTTGTGGGAAGGAAAAACAAATTCCCTTTTCCTCAAAGCATGACTTGACTGACTTTCTGACTGACTTACTGAATGACTTGACTGACTTACTGGATGACTTGACTAACTTACTGAATGACTTGACTGACTTACTGAATGACTTGACAGACTGACTTACTGAATGACTTGACAGAGCTACTGAATGACTTACTGAATGACTTGACTGACTGACTTACTGAATGACTTACTGAATGACTGACTGACTGACTTACTGAATGACTTACTGACTGACTTACTGAATGACTTGACTGACTGACTACTATGACTTGACTGACTGACTTACTGAATGACTTGACTGACTTACTGAATGACTGACTGACTGACTTACTGAATGACTTGACTGACTGACTTACTGAATGACTTGACTGACTGACTTACTGAATGACTTGACTGACTGACTGAATGACTTGACTGACTGACTTACTGAATGACTTTAAAGTTAGAGACACTCAGTACAACCATCGACTTCAGTTCCAGAACCTCTACTATCCACCTCAGCCCAGTAGGGCCACAGCATAACTCTCCACTCTCTTCACAATCATCCACAAACACCAGCACCCACAATTTAAGGTAAGAAATACTATTATTTCTGTTACATTTGTAGTCTTATGCAGTAAAAACAACATAATACATCACTATAATGAACTACAATTACATATTCACTTTTATTTTTGTAAGATCTGTTGGTCTAAAAAAAACTTGTTTGGCTTTTTGGTGACTACAAGGAACGTAACCCTATTTTTCCCATAAGTTCTTTTAATTATCTAACATGATTTTATCTAACACAACGTTTTCAGGAACGTAACTACCGTGCTAAATGAGGGTCTACTGTACTGTTATACAGTATTTTATTTAATTTAATATTTAATATCTTTATTTACTTCAAGTGCATGTACAAGGTATACAGACCATAGCTGACATCAATGACATACTACTATACAGAAAGCCACTTGTTATGCAGAGCATTTCCGCAAATTAGGTCAGTTTTGTCCCAGGATGCAACCCACACCAGTCCACTAACAGCCAGGTACCCTTTTTACTGATGGGTGAACATAGACAACTGGTGTAAGGAAAATGTCCAGTGTTTCCACCCCTTCGTCTGGAATCGAACCCGGACCCTCACCGTGTGAAGTGAGAGCTTTTGCCACCAGGCCACGGGGTATTGTAGTAATTGTATAAATAATATCAGCGCATTTGTGAATACATACTAGACCCGCCAGTTGATGTGTATTAGCCGTGTGATGTGATTTGTTTACTCTTGAATATCAGCAAAATTGAACATTTCTACTACTTTGAGCTCAGTTTCAAGCTATTTTCAATCCTGAAACCAATCAAAATCATCTCTATTTTGCCCGAAATGCTGAGCATAACAAGCGGCTTTCTATATAGTAGTATGTCATTGATGTCAGCTAGACCTGTATACCTTGTACATGTACTTGTAGAAATAGATATTATTATTATGTCTTCCATTCTATCAAATGAGACCAAGAAACTGAGAATACAACCATAAAAATTATACAAAAATACACCGCAAAGTCGCTATTTTAATCTAAAAACACGGTCGCAGTTTTTTCTTGTTATGCACTGCGTGCTGCAGAATTTGTTTTATATGGTGCACACTTATCACATAGAACCATTCTCTCATGTCTAGGCCCAGATTTACCACTCGCAGCTTATCTGAGTGAGCTGAGCTCATGGCGTAGCACCACGGCACTGACAGTGACCTCAAAGCCTTGGTACTACAGCAGTCAGTGAAAGGGTTAAGAAAATAGAAGAAAACCCAGAAAGGTGTGTGTATATATATGAGTGTACATGCATGTGTAGTGTGATCTAAGTGTAAGTAGAAATAGCAAGATATACCTGTTATCCTGTGTGTTCATGGAACAAAAAAAAGACACCAGCAATCCTACCACCGCTTAGCAGGACGATAGTACCTTCCTGGGTGGTTGCTGTCTACCAGCCTACTACCTAGGTTATTTACTTATACAGCCTCTCTTCACTTAACGACATACTCGTTTATCAACGCCTCAAACTTACGATGGGCTCTCTGACCAGTATGCATGCCTAAATAATGTATATTAGAACTGATTTCATCTATTCTGTTTATTACAATATACAGTACACTGCTGTATAAACATTAAAAAATATACCAAAAATGTTATAAATGGTGCAAAGGTGACATTAAAACAATATCAAAGATGGTTGACACAAATCTACTACCATTATAGTGTGTTCCTCACTTAGCCACGAATTTGTTTACCGACGCGGTCTCAGGAACGGAACTCCGTCGTTAAGTGAGAAGAGGTTGTATTCATATTCGACACGATATTTTCAACTTACGATGGGTTCATTGGAACATAACCCCATTGTAAGTTGAGAAACACCTGTACCTAGTGGTGTGTGCATCTCAGTGGATGACACGGAGGTGTGTGTCTCACTGTATATATATATATATATATACAGAGAGATAACACCCAGTACAGGAGGCCCTCCACATTCGCGAGTTCCACTTTCGCGAACTTCGAACATTCACGAATGCCCAGCTGCCTATTATCGGCAGTGACGCTGGCAGTATAGAGTTAGAATCCACTCACTAGACTCATCATGCCATGCAGTTACACTCCATATAATCACCTCTATTCAACTGTCATCAGTAATTGCATGGCTAACTATCATCACCATCATCATCATCATCATTGTCATCATCACCACCATCATCACCACGAGTCATCAGAGTTCGTCTGCCTAACATTACGAGTGGCGAGTGTTTTGTTTGTTCATTATTTGTTATTAAACCGTAACATGTATATACAATATTTTACGATGTTTTCACGTGTTTTATGATTGTTCATGGTTCAATAGGTTAAGGAAGCAGTATTGTTAGGCTAAGTAAATGCTATTATTATATTTCCCTACAGTATATTTGCGCACCAAACATTCACAACTTTCAACATTCGCGAGGTTCTTGATCCCCTAACCCTCGAGAATGTGGAGGTCCTCATGTACAGTGGTACCTCTACTTACGAGCAGCTCCCAACTCGAACAATTATGTAAGTGTATTTTTGTAGGTGCTTTTGTAAGTGTATTTTTGGGGGTCTGAAATGGATTAATCTAATTTTCATTATTTCTTATGGGAAAAAATTCCTTCGGTATCGGCACTTGAATAGCCGTTTGGAACGAATTAAGCTCGTAACTCGAGGTACCACTGTATATCCATTAATGTTTTGCAGTATGTGAAGATTTGTTCCATGTGTTGTGTATCTCACTGTCCATCAACTCCATTGACAACCATGATTTTTAAAGAGGTGGAGGGTAAGCCAGCAGAAATCCTTGGTCAGAAGACCAAAAGCTCCAGCTGTGGGTCATCATATGACTAAGACCCGCATCAGGAAACACTTGTCCTGTTCCTGACAAACATTACCAACCAACCATCAACTCCACATTCAGACAGCAATTTACTTGTTATATTTTTTTATGAGTTTTAGGTGATTTTCTTTTGTAGATCCTCGCTGAATATACCACAAATGAGGTAAAGATATAGTAGTACTGAGTGATCGGTGTTGTTTGTGATGCATTGTAGCATACTCCACCAATATTCAAAAGTCTCAAACTACTCACCGTAAAGAACATTCATACTTACTCTTGTGCCTACTATATATATAAAACTTTACACTCTAATATAAACCCTCCGCTCAAAATTCTCCTCACCAACTTTAATAGGACCTATGACCACAACACAAGACACAGATCACTTTTTGATATACCCCGTGTTCATATCAACCTATGTAAAAATTCTATGCACATAAAGGGCCCCAGAATCTGGAATTCATTACCAGTAAATATTAAGATAATCTTGTCTGAAAATCAATTTAAGACTCAACTCAAAAAACCACCTACTCATCCAAAACTAAATGATCATACTATAAACTACTTTGAAAAATGCTCATTATTACTTTCCTATACGATAATCTCAATTTTTAATAATATGTTACTATTATGTTACCCCCTACTCAATCAAAACTAAATACTCATATTATAAGTTAATGTCAAAAATGCTCAATGTTATTTTCCTTAAGATAATCTTAATTCCATATTGCCATTACTGTAACAATCTAATATCATTATATAATAATTTAAACAGTAAAATTTCATCATATTGTAATTTTGAAAACAATTTTTAACTAGAATAAACTCAATAAATTTCTCTAATATTAAGTACATAGTCTTTAAGTTACTAGAATAAGCTGCCCCTAATGCCATGGCAGGTCAGTGGCTCTCCTTGCACTCAATTTACATTGTAACTACCAATACCTATGTAATCTGCAATCTGCAATGAAATAAAATTTACTTTACTTTACTTTACTTTACTTTACTATTTTTAAATTTTCTGTGGTATGTCCTAGATGCAAACGTTGAGTTTTAGTTTGGTTGTCAAGCTATAAACCTAAGAATTTTTCAACATGTCTTTTGAGTGTGTGAATTATATACAGGTGGGTCCCACATCACTTTCCTTTACAGTGTTT
This sequence comes from Cherax destructor, assembly GCA_009830355.1. Classification (NCBI taxonomy): domain Eukaryota; kingdom Metazoa; phylum Arthropoda; class Malacostraca; order Decapoda; family Parastacidae; genus Cherax; species Cherax destructor. The sequence continues at coordinate 11,100 of WNWK01024163.1, read as the reverse complement.
TGCTAATGCAGCAGTTTTAAATTATACCCATTCTTCATTTTTTCAGACTTCCTACAATAAATATATTCATTACTCACTATAAGTTAAGGACAAAAATATTTTAAGGTAATTAACCCTTTCAGGATCCAGACCCCCGATCTGAAACTTGTCCACAGGGTCCAAAAATTTAAAAAAAATTTTTTGTTATTTTTTCTTATGAAATTGTAGAGAATCTTTTTCTGAAGGTAATAATACAAAAAGTACGAAATTTGATGGAAAATTGACAAAATTACGCTCTCACGAGTTTTGCTACGTCAGCAATACTTACTCATCGGTGATTTTGCCCACTTTGACTCCCATTTTAGGCCAATTACATTATTCCAATTGACCAAATACATACAGTGGACCCTCGGTTTTTTTTCACCTCCAAACTCGAACAATTATGTAAGTGTATTTTTATAAGAGCTTTTTTAACCCTTTCAGGGTTGAGGCCTCAATTCTTAACTCTCTCTCAGGGTCAAGAAATTTAACCCTTTCGGGGTCGGTGCCGTACTAGTACGTTTTATGAGCAGGGGTTGGTGACGTACTAGTACACGTAAATTCTAGCGGCCTCAAATTAAGCGGGAAACGGCTGGTAGTCCTACATATGAAAGAATGGGTCTGTGTGGTCAGTGTGCGCAGTATAAAAAAAATCCTGCAGCACACTGCATAATGAGAAAAACAAAAACTCCGACCGTTTTTTTCGTTTAAAACAACGACTTTGCAGTCTATTTTCGTATGGTATTTATTGATGTATTCTCGTTTTCTTGGTCTCATTTGATAGAATGGAAGATATATTACAGAAATAGAGATGATTTTGATTGGTTTGACAATGACAAGTACCTTGAAATTGAGCTCAAAGTAGCAAAAATGTTCAATTTTGCGATGTTCAAGAGTAAACAAATCACACCATGCGTCAATACACATCAACTGGCAAGTCTAATATTCATGCACAAGTGCTCTGATATTATTTATACCATTTTTACAATGATGCAGTTGTATACATAACAGTAAATCTTCAATTTTTTGTGAGAATAAAAATTCAAAATGAAAAGCAAAAGTAATGTAAGAGGGGCCTGGAATGTCTGCCTTGTTTATTCTGGACCCTATTTTGAAATTGGCATCGTTTGAAATTTGTGTGAAATTGGCCAAATTGCCATTTTCTGACCACTATTTTGGGTAGTTGAAATTGGTAAATAGGCGGTTTCTTGTACTCAATCGATAGAAGAAATGGAGTTCTAGCGAAATAGCTATAATTTTAGTAGACAAACATTGGAATTTGCCGAAAATAGGGCTCAAAGTGGGCGAAATCACTGATGCGTTAATGTCATCGATACCGCTAACTTCGCGAAAGCATAATTCCGTTAGTTTTTTATCAAATTTCATAATTTTGGTGGCGTTATGATCGGAAAAAGATTTTCTATCATTTCGTATGTTTTCTTTTTTTTTTTCCAATAAAATTTCGACCCTGAGAACATTTTTTCCGAGAAGGCCTGTCGACCCCCAAAGGGTTAAAAAGAAAAAAAAAAAAATTCTTATGAAATAGTTTTTTTTTTTTCTAAATCTAATAGGCTAAAAAAAAAACACTTTTGCGATCAATAGTTACCGAGATATAGAGGCTTGAAGTTGACGGAAAATGAGCCGCTTATGGCAACATTGCTGACTGCCAGTCGGCGGTAATTTTTCTTTTATTTTTTGAGTTGTTTTCTTTTCTTTTTAATTTTTCTTTTTTCAAATAACTTTTATGGCTTGTGAGACCAATATAAATGCTGTTTTTCAAATATTCACTCGTTATTTACTTCACAATAACTACACAAACTTTGTTCTCATTATATTGTTTACAAAACATGTTTACAAAAATTAACAATGTCAAAGATTGTTTATTACTATTTTTCTATCATATATATACATATATACAGTCACTGGACATGCTCCTAGAAGTGGTGGAGCTTGTGGAACTCTTTGAAACATGGTGTCATGCACAATGGTACTTTACACTCCTCACACATAAAATGAGTGTCTCTGCGTTGTTGAGGGCATTTTTTTGTATGTGCACAGACATGGCACCTCTTCTGAGCCTTTGTCTTGCAAGCAGTAGCAGGCAGTTTCATTAGGTAGTGATCACCAGGCCTCAGACAACAGGGTATTTGTTCATAATTTTGTGGGCGGTGTTCTATTGCAGGTGCTATTACTTGGTACTTGAATATTATTTGTCTGATCACAGACAAACAATATTCGCCATATGGTAGTTTGTTTCTGGTCTTCAGCTTATACATATTATAAGCATTGAGCATGGAAATGTCCAGAATATGGAAAAAGAGTGTTATGTACCACTTATAACTCTTACGAACGCAATCAGCAAACCCAATCTGCATGTCACATTTTTCCACTGAATGCATATTGAGGTGTAGTCCATCACAGCTGCAGGTTTTAGAATGGGTTCATTGGTCTCTATTCAGCCTGCCACTGTTTGTCATTTTGTTAGGGTGAACTGATGACAACAGTGTGACATCTCGTTTGTCATGCCACCGAAATGCCATGATGTCATTGGCAGCAAACGCCTGCACCTCACCTCTATGAGTGTCTGCATCAAACCTAGGCATATGCTTATGATTTGCATGCACTGTACCACACACATCTGTCATGTTCACTCGCAAAAAATCACTGAGTAAAGGGCTTGTGTACCAGTTATCAGTATATAATGTATGCCCCTTACCAAGATTTGGTTCCATCATTGTTCTAACCACATCACCAGAGATACCCAATAACTTCCTGGTATCTTGCAATGTATTACTTCCAGTGTACACAATAATATCCAATACAAGACCACTGTAGCAATCACAAAGTACAAACAACTTTATACCAAAGTGTTTCCTCTGGCTTGGTATATACTGCTTGAACGACAGTCTACCTTTTGAATAAAGTCAAAGACTCATCAATAACAAGCTTCCTGAAGGGATAAAAATACATACTGAATTTCTGTTTCAGGTACACAAACACATTCCTAATCTTATATAACCTGTCATTTCTGTCAGGCCTGGTTTTGTCTGATAAGTGTAACATACGTAACAAGCACAAATCGATTCACTGGTATAATATCACTGAAACCTGGGGTTGAAATCAGGCGGTCTGTTGACCAGTATGATTTGACATTGTGCTTATACACATGTGGCATAAGCATCATTGTGGCAAAGAAAAGATACATCTCAGCCACAGTTGCTTCTTTCCACTGGTGTAGATGTGATCCGGGTGAAAGTATTGTGTTTGCCATGGTGTACTCGTAGTAAATGTTGCTTTCCCTGACAATAATATCCATCAGGGGTTCATCAAAGAATAATTCAAAGCATTCCAGTTCAGTGGCATTGTTCCAAAGTGTACAAGATGGGCGTATTCCACTTTGGCTTTCATCAAACTGATGGGGATTGGGAATAAAATTCTCAGCTCCCTGCCAATCCCATTGGCGGTCTGCTGGTGGGTACTGGATATTGACAGGTGGTTGTGGAGGTTGTGGTTGTGCAGGTTGGTGTGGTGGGTGGGTGGGTGAGGGTGGCCTTTGTTGTAGCTGAGATGAGTCAGCGGCGTGGGTGGCAGCATGGCCCACTGCTGGTGCCTCATGCCTGGCACCACCACTACCACCACCACCACCAGATGCATGCACATTTCTCATCCCAATTGCAGCACTATCATCTTCATTTTCACTATCTGTGCCTGTTGTATGCCCACGGGATGTACTCCTAGATGTACTCCTAACCCTTGGAAGAGCATATGGCACACTACCAGAACTCATATACCATCGTATATACTGACGCTTCACTGGTGAATATTCCACTTCACTCGCGCTACTGGAACTGTTTTGAAGAGCTTGGAGTTCAAAATCACTATCTCTATCATCACCATTGCTCACATCTGAGTCCTGGATATGAGTAAATAACAATTTCCTCTTTCGTTCTGGTACAATTGAACTTGAACAAGACAGCACAGCACCAGAGGTGGAAGGTTGTGGGTCGTCTGGGTTTTCCTCAATATTACCGGTATTATGGTCATTATTTTCGGTCACAACTGCGTCAAAACCTTGAAAGTCACCTTCACTGACATCCCCATCACTATTAGAACTGTCACTGGGGAACAAAAGTGTCCCAATTCGCCGAGGAGTAAGGCGTTTCTTGCTGAGAGGCATGGTGGACAAGGTGGACTGAAATGGTGTTCCCACAATGCACCACTGGGTACCCGATTTTTTCCTACTGCGCACACTGACCACGCAGACCCATTCTCTCACATGTAGGCCTACCAGCGTTTCCGCTCGATTTGAAGCCGCTGGAATTTATGCGTACTAGTACGTCAAACGCCCTGGCGCATAAGCCGTACTAGTACGTCAAAAACCCTGAAAGGGTTAAGTGTATTTTTGGGGGTCTGAAACGACTAATCTAATTTACATTTGTCCTTATGGGAACAAATTCGTTCGGTAACAGCACTTGAACAGCATTCTGGAAAGAATTTTGAACGAAAACCAAGGGTCCATTGTACTTAACTGTTTTGCTAGTATTACTTCTACTTTATCGATTGAGCACAAGAAATCGCCCAATCAACTATTTCAATTACCCAATAAAGTGATCAGAAATTGGTAATTTGGCCAATTTCAAACAAAGTTCAAAATATTCCAATTTCAAAATAGGATCCATAATAAACAAAGCAGGCATTCCTGGCATGAAAATAACATTTCCTCTGTTTATTAGTTATGTTTTCAGGCTTTACAGATGAATTCCACTTTGATTTTTTATTCACATAATGAATTTTTAGTCACACCAAAAAAATAGAAGATTTACTGTTATGCAGTTTTATAATAATTGTATAAATAATATCAGCGCATTCGTGAATGTATAGTAGACCCACCTGTTGAAGTGTATTGGACGTGTGAAGTCATTTGTTTACTCTTGAACATCAGCAAAAAATCGAACATTTCCGCTATTTTGAGCTTAGTTTCAAGCCTGTTTCAGTATTAAAACCAATCAAAATCATCTCTATTTCTGTAATATATCTTCCATTCTATCAAATGAGACCAAGAGGGTTAATGTGTCTACTGTGTATATGCATTTTTTAGGCATTTTTACAGCGATTTTCGCTTTGCAGCAGTAGCCAGGCATCTAACCTGCTGTATAAGTGGAGCCCTACAGTAGCCCGGAACCTAATCTGCTGTATAAGCAGGGTCTTGCAGTGTCCTGGAACCTAATCTGCTGTATAAGCAGAGCCCTACAGTAGCCCAGAGCCTAACCTGCTGTGTAAATGGGGCCTGCCTGTATGCATGTGCGATTCTTGGCTTTGAGACACAAACACATCAGTCTTTCCTTATTATGTGTATCTCACTTGGACAAAAGTATTTCATTATCGTTCATTATATATTCTGTATGTTAGGTGGAGTAGCCGCTGTGGACCTGACGAGCACCACTGCGCGTGTTCAGTGGACCGACGGTGCAAGTAATGGACAGCCTATCGAGAGTTATACCATACAGACTCGCACACAATGGACCAGAAAGTGGCTAACTGTAGCTGAGAATGTTACAGCCAAGGTAAGCCTTACTTTTTCAACACAACGGCCGTCTCCCACTGAGGCAAGGTGACCTAGAAAGAAAAACAAAAGTTTTTCTTCATTTTTTTTATTATTATTTTTATTAACACATCGGCAGATTCCCACCAAGGCAGGGTGGCCCGAAAAAAAAACTTTCGTCATCATTCACTCCATCACTGTCTTGCCAGAGGGGTGCTTTACACTACAGTTATAAAACTGCAACATTAACACCCCTCCTTCAGAGTGCAGACACTGTACTTCCCATCTCCAGGACTCAAGTCCGGCCTGCCGGTTTCCTGAATCCCTTCATAAATGTTACTTTGCTCACACTCCAACAGCACGTCAAGTATTAAAACCATTTGTCTCCATTCACTCCTATCAAATACGCACACGCATGCTTGCTGGAAATCCAAGCCCCTTGCACACAAAACCTCCTTTACCCCCTCCCTCCAACCTTTCCTAGGCCGACCCCTACCCCGCCTTCCCTCCACTACAGATTTATACACTCGAGGTCATTCTGTTTCGTTCCATTCTTCTACATGTCCGAACCACCTCAACAACCCTCCTCAGCCCTCTGGATAATAGTTTTGGTAATCCCGCACCTCCTCCTAATTTCCAAACTCCGAATTCTCTGCATTATATTCACACCACACATTGACCTCAGACATGACATCTCCACTGCCTCCAGCCTTCTCCTCGTTGCGACATTCATCACCCATGCTTCCACCCATATAAGAGTGTTGGTATAACTATACTCTCATATATTCCCTCTTAACTTCCATGGACAAAGTTCTTTGTCTCCACAGACTCGAAGTGCACCACTCACCCTTTTCCCTCATCAATTCTATGATTCACCTCATCCTTCATAGACCCATCTGCTGACATGTCCACTCCCAAATATCTGAATACATTCACCTCCTCCATACTCACTCCCTCCAATCTGATATCCAATCTTTCGTCACCTAATCTTTTTGTTATCCTCATCACCTTACTCTTTCCTATATTCACTTTCAATTTTCTTCTTTTACATACCTTACCAAATTCATCCACCAACCTCTGCAACTTCTCTTCAGAATCTCCCAAAAGCACAGTGTCATCAGCAAAAAGCAACTGTGACAACTCCCACTTTGCATTTAATTCTTTGTCTTTTAACCCCACACCTCTTGCCAAGACCCTCGCATTCAATTCTCTTACAACCCCATCTATAAATATATTGAACAACCACGGTGACATCACACATCCCTGTCTAAGGCCTACTTTTACCGAGAAATAATCTCCCTCACTCCTACACACTCTAACCTGGGCCTCACTATCCTCATAAAAGCTCTTCACTGCTTTCAGTAACCTACCTCCTATTCCATACACCTGCAACATCTGCCACATTGTTCCCCTATCCACCCTATCATATGCCTTTTCCAAATCCATAAATACCACAAAAACCTCTTTACCCTTATCCAAATACTGTTCACCTATATGTTTTACTGCAAAAACTTGGTCTACACACCCCCTACCTTTCCTAAAGCCACCTTGTTCATCTGCTATTCTGCTCTCCATCTTACTCTTAATTCTTTCAATAATAACTCTACCATACACTTTACCTGGTATACTCAACAGACTTATTCCCCTATAATTTTTGCACTCTCTTTTGTCCCCTTTGCCTTTATACAAAGGAACAATACACACTCTCTGCCAGGCCCTAGGTACCTTACCCTCTTCCATACATGTATTAAATAATAGCACCAACCACTCCAAAACTATATCTCCGCCTGCTTTTAACATTTCTACCTTTATCCCATCAATCCCAGCTGCCTTACCCCTTTCATTCTACCCACTGCCTCACGAACTTCCCCACACTCACAACTAGCTCTTCCACACTCCTACAAGATGTTATTCCTCCTTGCCCTATACACAAAATCACAGCTTCCCTGTCTTCATCAACATTTAACAACTCCTCAAAATATTCCCTCCATCTTCCGATACCTCTAACTCTCCATTTAATAACTCTCCTCTCCTATTTTTAACTGTCAAATCCATTTGTTCCCTAGGCTTCCTCAACTTATTAATCTCACTCCAAAACTTTTTCTTATTTTCAACAAAATTTGTTGATAACATCTCACCCATTCTCTCATTTGCTCTCTTTTACATTGCTTGACCACTCTCTTAACCTCTCTTTTTTTCTTCATATACTCTTCCCTCCTTGCATCACTTCTACTTTGTAAAAACCTCTCATATGCTAACTTTTTCTCCTTACTACTCTCTTTACATCATCATTCCACCAATCGCTCTTCTTCCTCCTGCACCCACTTTCTGTAACCACAAACTTCTGCTGAACACTCTAACACTACATTCTTTAACCTACTCCATACATCTTCGACCCCATTGCCTACACTCTCACTAGCCCATCTATCCTCCAATAGTTGTTTATATCTTGCCCTAACTGCCTCCTCTTTTAGTTTATAAACCTTCACCTCTCTCTTACTTACTGCTTCTATTTTCCTTGTATCCCATCTACCTTTTACTCCCACTTTAGCTACAACTAAAAAGTGATCTGATATATCTGTGGCCCCTCTATAAACATGTACATCCTGAAGTCTACTTAACAGTCTTTTATCTACCAATACATAGTCCAACAAACTACTGTCATTACGCCCTACATCATATCTTGTATACTTATTTATCCTCTTTTCTTAAAATATGTATTACCTATAACTAAACCCCTTTCTATACAAAGTTCAATCAAAGGGCTCCCATTTTCATTTACACCTGGCACCCCAAACTTACCTACCACACCCTCTCTACATGTTTCTCCTACTTTAGCATTTAGGTCCCCTACTACAATTACTCTCTCACTTGTTTCAAAGGTTCCTATACATTCGCTTAACATCTCCCAAAATCTCTCTCTCCTCTACCTCCTCTCTTCTCCAGGTGCATACACGCTATTATAACCCATTTTCGCATCCGACCCTTATTTTAATCCACATAATCCTTGAATTTACACATTTATATTCCCTCTTCTCCTCCTTCATACCTTTAGTAATTAGGTAAGACTTATTACATTATATAATTACTAGCTAACTAGTAAAAACAGAGATAAGAACAAAAACAAATAACACTAATTGGCACGCTTCTGGCAAGACAGTGATGGAGCTAGTGATGAAAGTGTTTCTTCTTTTTTTGGTCTCCCTGCGTCAGTACAAGTTGAACCAAAACCTTGTCATAAGTGTCTTTCACCTGTGTGTGGGTTTTTTGGGTAAAATATATGTAATAGTATATAAAAATCACCTGTTATTTTAGGCCTGCACTTGTGCGAGTTCTTGAAAATGGTAAGTTTTGTTCTAAACTCGTTACTAATTTCCCAGAGAGACCACGTTATAAGCAGAGAGGTGCTGATGAGTTCTCAGTACTTCTTGCACAGTAACAAGAACACTGGTTCAGTTCTCAGTACTTCTTGCACAGTAACAAGAACACTGGTTCAGTTCTCAGTACTTCTTGCACAGTAACAAGAACACTGGTTCAGTTCTCAGTACTTCTGGCACAGTAACAAGAACACTAGTTGAGTTCTCAGTACTTCTGGCACAGTAACAAGATCACTGGTTCAGTTCTCAGTACTTCTTGCACAGTAACAAGAACACTGGTTCAGTTCTCAGTACTTCTTGCACAGTAACAAGAACACTGGTTCAGTTCTCAGTACTTCTGGCACAGTAACAAGAACACTGGTTCAGTTCTCAGTACTTCTGGCACAGTAACAAGAACACTAGTTGAGTTCTCAGTACTTCTGGCACAGTAACAAGATCACTGGTTCAGTTCTCAGTACTTCTTGCACAGTAACAAGAACACTGGTTCAGTTCTCAGTACTTCTTGCTCAGTAACAAGAACACGCCCCGATGGCATGGTGGCTAGCGCTCTTGCTTCACGCACGGAGGGCCTGGGTTCAATTCCCGGCGGGGCCGAAACATTTCGAAGTGTTTCGTTACACACACACACACACACACATACATACAACAGGCCTAGTGTCTAATAGACATGTGCCTAGGACAAAATGGTAACTAACTGGTTCAGTTCTCAGTACTTCTTGCACAGTAACAAGAACACTGGTTCAGTTCTCAGTACAGTGGACCCCGAGTAACGTAAAACTTCATTCCAGAAGCCTGCTCAAGTGCCATTACCGAACGAATTTACTCCTTAAGAAAAAATGTCAAGTAGGTTAGTCCATTTCAGACCCCCAAAAATACACTTACAAAAGCACTTACAATATTATACTTACATAATTGTACGATTTCCGGGGTGTACGTAACTCGGGGGTCCACTGTACTTCTGGCACCAAGAACACTGGTTCAGTTCTCAGTACTTCTTACACAATAACAAAAAATGCTAGTAGCGACCGGCGAAGAGGTGTGGCCAGGAGCTGTGACTCCACCCCTGCAACCACAGATTGCTGAGTACAAAAAGGCGAGTACTGGTTTGGTTCTCAAAATACCTTGCTCAATGAGTTCCTTTCCCCATTTAGCGAAATTCATATACATACAGTAGGACCCCCGTATCCATGGATTCAGTATCCATGGTTTCAGTTATCCACAGTTTACTGTGGCCCAAAAATAACCGTTAACTTTGCTTAATAATGACCCCAAAGTGCAATAGTGATGGTGGGAGTTCTTCAAAGCCTAAGAGAAGCTTGTGAAATGCTTCCTATCAGTGAAAAAGTACTAATTCTAGACTCATTTTACATAATTTATCAATTAAACTATCATAGGAATGTAAGTAAATGAAAAATGACATATATAGGGTTTGCTACTATCCATGGTAGGTCTTGGAAGATATCCCCCGCAAATACAGGGGGACTACTGTATCATTACCCAAGTTGTAAATCGTTTCTCCCCCAGCTGATAGATCCTACCAATGGTCGTCGAGAGTACCAGCTGGGCGACGTTCTCTCCCCCTGGTCGTCACATGAGTTCAGAGTCCGGGGTGTGAATAGCCTTGGTAATGGACAGTTCTCTGCTCCTTCACCTCAGGTAAGTATCTCACCTCAGTCAACTTTAGAATTTATTGTTGAAAACTAATTTCTTTATATAAATGTTGAGAGTGGCAGGATATACACACTGAGAGGTGTATATCCTTGTACACCAGGTGTATATCCTTGTACACCAGGTGTATATCCTTGTACACCAGGTGTATATCCTTGTATACCAGGTGTATATCCTTGTACACCAGGTGTATATCCTTGTACACCAGGAGGTGTATATCCTTGTACACCAGGAGGTGTATATCCTTGTACACCAGGAGGTGTGTATCCTTGTACACCAGGAGGTGTATATCCTTGTACACCAGGAGGTGTATATCCTTGTACACCAGGAGGTGTATATCCTTGTACACCAGGAGGTGTATATCCTTGTACACCAGGAGGTGTATATCCTTGTACACCAGGAGGTGTATATCCTTGTACACCAGGAGGTGTACGTCTGTGTACACCTCTGCTTTAATACATTTATTGAGGGACTGAAGTATTCTTGATTAGTGTG
>WNWK01024162.1:2500-30105 GCA_009830355.1 Cherax destructor | reverse complement strand
TAGGCAAATCTTAAAGAGGTGCCAGAAACAGACCTCTCTGGACAGATTTTTGTGCGACAGGGTCCAGTGACTCTCAAGCTGGTCCTAGTCCCAGTAAAAGACAAAGAAGGGAAGTAACCCTGGATAGGGACTTGATACCTGAAGTCCTTAGGAAGGGGATTTCCCTTCCAACCAATAACCTCTCCCCTCTCTTCCTCCTCGTCTTCCATACGCCAATAAGTCTCTTCAATAAAGGTAAAAGTGATATTAAATGTTCATTTATCCATTTCATTAGTCCTTAATACATGTATTTATTTCTCACTGTTTTATATGTAAAACTATAGTTATTCTCTGAATGGATTAATTGGATTTACATTATTTTATGGGAAATATTGCTTCAGTTTTCATCAAATTCAGTTTTCATCAGACTTTCTGGAACGAATTAATGACAAAACCGAGGTTCCACTGTATCTGATAGGGAAGCATCAGGATGTGATATATCAATTATAATTGTGGTAAATTAACGTCTAAAATTTGGTATTTGTAATTACTGTACTAGTGTGATAATATTATCAAAGTGATGAGAAATTTTAGCCAGTCTCTGCACCATACTTAATGTCTATACATTTTGTAGACCCAGCAACTTTTTTATAAATTCAAGTCAAGAATCAACTGATACAGTCCACAACCTAGAATTTTCCAGTGTTCCTGGTTTTATTAAATGACAATAATTATTGATAGGTCCAGTGTTGTGCGAGCGTAGTTTGGAGTGAGTGGGCATGGAAGTAGTTGCAGTGTTGTAACTAGAGTCCCACCTACCTCCGAGCTACACCTATCATCACTAACTGATATGTTTAGTTATACCTGGCCAACATTATCTGTAAGTAGCAGTTCAGATTAATGCCTCTCAACCTCATCCATATAATTTCTCATAACAATAATAATACAGGTTGGCCATCACTAATCTGGCATCATCGGGACCTGTAGTGTGCTGGATTAGTGATTTTCCAGGATCACAGAGTGGTTAGGTTAGAATACACTTAACACAACGACGATATTTATGCACTGGCGATTTCCACAACTTTACACACTATTTTTGGCCCATTCCATTATTCCAGTCTACAAAACTCATAGCTATTTCACTAGTACAGTGGACCCTCGGTTAAAGGCCGTAATCCGTTCCAAAAGCTGGGCCTTAAACCGAAATGGCCTTTAACCGAAATAATATTCCCCATAAGAATTAATGTAAATACAATTAATCCGTTCCAGACAAAAATATTAAAAAAAAAAAAAATTTAACAATTAAATTAGTATTACATACCTTTATTGAAGAGTAATGCTGGCTTGTGGAAGATAGGGAGGAGGAAAGAGGGAGGAGTTAGTGTTTGGAAGGGGAATCCCCCTCCATAAGGACTTCAGGTAGCAAAGTTCTCTGTGGTCTTTTAATGCCACTAGGATCAGCTTGAGTCACTCCACCAACACTCCCTGCATGCCTGCTACACTCCCTGCATGCCTGCTACACTCCCTGCATGCCTGCTACACTCCCTGCATGCCTGCTACACTCCCTGCATGCCTGCTACACTCCCTGCATGCCTGCTACACTCCCTGCATGCCTGCTACACTCCCTGCATGCCTGCTACACTCCCTGCATGCCTGCTACACTCCCTGCATGCCTGCTACACTCCCTGCATGCCTACTACTCTCCTTGCCTCTATGCCTGCCTGCCTTGAAGTCTATCATGTTTCTCACTTTCTTTACCAAAGGAACTTTACTAAGAACTTTTCTTGGGCCATGGTGACTTATTTCGCAGTTGCACTTGATAAATAACCACCAAAAACAATGGATTATAGCAAAATGTTTGGATGAATGAGCAGAAGCTTCCTCACACACCAAGAGACACAGCCAAACTGAAGCACAAGCGCCCCAGCCAGCAACAGACGCATCCCATACAGCCTCTAACCGAAAAACGGCCTCTAACTGGGAGCCAAAAAACTGGCCTCTAACCGAGTTGGCCTTTAACCGGAACGGCCTTTAACCCTTTGGGGGTCCAAGGGGTCTCTCTGAAACTCGTTCTCAGGGTCCACGAATTTCAAAAAAAAAAAAATTATTTTTTCTTATGAAATGATAGAGAATATTTTTCCGATCATAACGCCACAAAAATTATGAAATTTGATCGAAAACTAACGGAATTATGCGGTATCCATGACATTTACGCATCGGCGATTTCGCCCACTTTGAGCCCTATTTTCGGCAAATTCCAATGTTTCAGTCTACTAAAATTATAGCTATTTCGCTAGAACTCCATTTCTTCTATCGATTGAGTACAAGAAACTGCCTATTTACCAATTTCAACTACCCAAAATAGTGGTCAGAAAATGGTAATTTGGCCAATTTCACACAAATTTCAAACGATGCCAATTTCAAAATAGGGTCCATAATAAACAAGGCAGACATTCCTGGCACTAAAATAACATCTTCTCTGTTCATTAGTCACGTCTCCAGGCCCCTCTTACAATACTTTTGCTTTCCATTCTGACTTTTTATTCTCACAAAAAATAGAAGATTTACTGTTATGTATACAACTGCATCATTGTAAAAATGGTATAAATAATATCAGCGCACTTGTGCAAGAATATTAGACTCTCCAGTTGATGTGTATTGGACGCATGGTGTGATTTGTTTACTCTTGAACATCGGCCAAAATCGAACATTTTCGCTACTTTGCGCTCAATTTCAAGGTACTTGTCATCGTGAAACCAGTCAAAATTATCTCTATTTCTGTAATATATCATCTATTCTATAAAATGAGACTAAGAAAACGAGAATACAAGCATAAATACCATACGAAAATAGACTGCAAAGTCGCTGTTTTAAACCAAAAACACGGTCAGAGCTTTTTTTTCCTCGTTATATACTGTGGTGTGCAGGAATTTTTTTATACTGCGCACACTGACCGCACAGACCCATTCTATCACATCTAGGCCTAACAGCCTGTTTCTGCTTGATTTGAGGGCGCTAGAATTTAGGCGTACTAGTACATCAATAATCCCAGGGCATAAGCCGTACTAGTACGACCAAAACCCCGAAAGGGTTAACCGAGGGTCCACTGTATTCCTTCTATCTGTCGAATGAGTACAAGAAACTGCCCATTTACCTATTTCAATTACCCAATAAAGTGGTCAGAAATCGGTAATTTGGCCATTTTCACAAAAATTTCAAGAGAAGCCAATTTCAAAATAGGGTCCAGAATAAACAATGCAGCCATTTCGAGCACTAAAATAACATTTTCTCTGTTCATTAGTGACGTCTCCAGGCCCCTTTTATATTACGCTTGCTTTCCATTTTGAATTTTTATTCACACAAAAATATAGAAGATTTACTGTTAAGCAGACTACTGCATTATTGTAATACATACTAGTATATAAATAATGTCAACCCTTTCATGACTGCATATTAGACAAACCAGTTGGACATGTATTGGAAGGTGATGTCATATATTTACTCTTGAACATCTACAAAAATTGAACATTTCCGCTACTTTGAGCTCAATTTTAAGGTACAGTGGAACCCCAGTTTTCGTCCTTAATCCATTCCAGAAGGTCGGTCGAAATCCGAAATGGACGAAAACCGAAGTAATATTTCCCATAAGAAATAATGTAAATCCAATTAATCCGTTCCAAACACCCAAAAATATTAACAAAAAATACATTTTATAGAGAATAACTATAGTTTTACATACAGAAAACAATGAGAAATAAATATAAATGACTAATTTTAATGGATAAATGAACATTTAAATCACTTTTACCTTTATTGAAGAAACTTATTGGCGTATGGAAGACGGCGAGGAGGGGAGAGGGAGGAGAGGTTATTGTCTGGAAGGGGAATCCCCCTCCATAAGGACTTCAGGTATCAAAGCCCTATCCGGGGTTACTTCCCTTCTTTGTCCTTTACTGGCACTAGGACCAGCTTGAGAGTCACTGGACCATGAAGACACAGCTTGCAACAGCTTTGTTAGGGTGATATTTCTCCACCAACTCTTCCACATCCTAGCTACACAATATTTAATGGGCCCAGAGCCATATTACCATTGACATACCATGTTCTCTGAGTTTAATCGTTTCTAACAACTACCTTTAGATGCCATCATAAACAAAGGAAGAAGTAATAAATAATTCATACCGAGAATTGTAACGTGTTTCTTATATATTAATTTTGAAGAAAATATCATATATGGATTAATGAAAATGTCTATATTAAAATAAAATAAGACATTTAATGTGCCAAAGAGTGATTATTATTACATATTAGTATCATGAACGTATGAGCGGCCCAGGTGGATGAGTCTGGTATGGATGATTTCTGAGTACAGTGGACCCCCGAGTATCGTAATTAATCCGCTCCAGGAGCTATTACTTAACACGAAGTTTACGAAATTCGAACCATTATTTCCCATAAGAAATAATGTAAATACAATTAATCCGTTCCACAAAAAAATATTCATGCAAAATAATTAAAAACAATATATATATATATCCTCATAAAAAAAATAGTGATTTTTATGAGGATAGTGAGGCTCAGGTTAGGGTGTGTAGGAGAGAGGGAGATTACTTCCCGGTAAAAGTAGTTCTTAGACAGGGATGTGTAATGTCACCATGGTTGTTTAATATATTTATAGATGGGGTTGTAAAAGAAGTAAATGCTAGGGTGTTGGGGAGAGGGGTGGGATTAAATTTTAGAGAGTTAAATGCAAAATGGGAGTTGACACAGTTACTTTTTGCTGATGATACTGTGCTTATGGGAGATTCTAAAGAAAAGTTGCAAAGGTTAGTGGACGAGTTTGGGAGAGTGTGTAAAGGTAGAAAGTTAAAAGTGAACATAGATAAGAGTAAGGTGATGAGGGTATCAAACGATTTAAATAAAGAAAAATTGGATATCACATTGGAGAGAGGGATTATGGAAGAAGTAAATGTTTTCAGATATTTGGGAGTTGACGTGTCAGCGGATGGGTTTATGAAGGATGAGGTTAACCATAGAATTGATGAAGGAAAAAAGGTGAGTGGTGCATTGAGGTATCTGTGGAGACAAAAAACGTTATCCATGGAGGCAAAGAAGGGAATGTACGAAAGTATAGTGGTACCAACACTCTTATATGGGTGTGAAGCATGGGTTGCAAATGCTGCAGCGAGGAGGAGGCTGGAGGCAGTGGAGATGTCCTGTCTAAGGGCAATGTGTGGTGTAAATATTATGCAGAAAATTCGGAATGTAGAAATTAGGAGAAGGTGTGGAGTTACTAAAAGTATTTGTCAGAGGGCTGAAGAGGGGTTGTTGAGGTGGTTTGGTCATTTAGAGAGAATGGATCAAAGAGCGTATAAATCTGTAGGGGAAGGAAGGCGGGGTAGGGGTCGTCCTAGAAAAGGTTGGAGGGAAGGGGTAAAGGAGGTTTTGTGGGCGAGGGCTTGGACTTCCAGCAAGCATGTGTGAGCGTGTTAGATAGGAGTGAATGGAGACGAATGGTTTTGGGACATGACGATCTGTTGGAGTGTGAGCAGGGTAACATTTTGTGAAGGGATTCAGGGAAACCAGTTAATTGATTTAGTTGGACTTGAGTCCTGGAAATGGGAAGTACAATGCCTGCACTTTAAAGGAGGGGTCTGAGATAGTGACAGCTGGGAGGGACTTTTCTCAGCTGTCGTATCTGAGCTCCTCTGCAAAGACAGTGATTATGTATGAGTGTGGTGAAAGTGTTGAATGATGATGAAAGTTTTTTCTTTTTGGGGATTTTCTTTCTTTTTGGGTCACCCTGCCTCGGTGGGAGACGGCCGACTTGTTAAAAAAAAAAAAAAAAAAAAAAAAATATATATATATATATACATTTACTTACCTTTATTGAAGAGTTGCAGGCATCTTGAAGGTAGAGTTGCTGACAGGGGCAGGGTGTTAGTGGTTGGAAGGGGAATCCCCCTCCAAAAGGACTTCAGGTAACAAGTCCCTCTCTGGGGTTACTTCCCTTCTTGGTCTTTTAATGCCACTAGGATCAGCTTGAGAGTCACTAGACCCCTGCCTGGTAAAGTAACTGTCCAGAGTCCTCTGTCTCTGGCGACTCTTCAACACTTTCCTGAAGTGCAACATGGCTCTGTCACTGAAGTGGCTGCACAGAAGGCTCATTTCAGCTTGCTCAGGGTGGTGTCTTTCAACAAATGTCTACAACTCATTCCACTTTGTACACATCTCCTTAAGCACTGAAGAAGGCACCTCCTTCTGTCTCTCACCCTCCTCCTTTGAAGCAATAACCTCAGCTGTGGTCTGTTGCTGTTCCAGATGAAGCTCTTGCAGCTCTTCAGTTATTAGCTCTACCCTGTGCTCCTCCATCAACTCTTCCACATCCTCACCACTCACCTCCAACCCCAGGCTGTTCCCCAATGCCACAATATCTTCCACAACAGGCACAGGGTCGTCAGGGTCAGCCTCAAATCCTTCAAAATCCCTCTGTTGGACACAACCTGGCCACAATGGTCTCCAAGCAGAGTTCAAAGTCCTGGAAGTCACTCCCTCCCAAGCCTTACCTATAAGGCGTATGCAATGCACAATATTGAAGTGATCTTTCCAGAACTCTCTTAGGGTCAACTCAATGTCCGAGGTCACTTCAAAGCACTTTTCAAACACTGCTTTGGTGTACAGTTTCTTGAAGTTGGAAATGACATGCTGGTCCATGGGCTGGATGAGAGGAGTGGTGTTAGGAGGCAAGAACTTCACTCTGATGAAATTAAACTTGTCAGACAAACACTCTTGCAAGTTGTGAGGGTGAGCAGGAGCATTGTCCAGTACCAGGAGGCACTTGAGTGGCAATTTCTTTTCCAAGAGGTATTTCTTCACACTAGGGCCAAACACTCCAGTCACCCATTCCTTGAAAATCTCCATAGTGACCCATGCCTTGGTGTTAGCCTTCCAATGCACACACAAATTATTCTTGTCAACACTGTGATTCTTGAAGGGTCTGGGATTTTCTGCGTGATACACCAGTAAAGGCTTCACTTTAAAATCACCACTGGCATTGGCACACATCATAAGAGTTAGCCTGTCTTTCATAGGCTTGTGTCCTGGCTGTGCCTTTTTCCCCTGAGTAATGAAGGTCCTGTTGGGCATTTTCTTCCAAAACAGGCCTGTTTCATCACAGTTAAACACTTGTTAGGGGAGGAATTGTTCAGCCTCTACGAACCCCTGGAATTCCTGCACAAATTTTTCAGCTGCACGTTTGTCTGAGCTGGCTGCCTCACCATATCTCACAACACTGTGTATGCCAGTACGTTTCTTAAACCTGTCAAACCAGCCTTTGCTGGCTTTAAAATCACTCGCCTCACCACTGGTTGCAGGCATTGTCTTGACAAGATCTGCGTGCAACTTCCTTGCCTTTTCACAAATTATCGCCATGGAAATACTATCACCCGCTCTCTGTTTTTCATGGATCCACACCAACAACAACTTCTCAACCTCATCCACTGTTTTCGATCTATTTTTCGTTAACATATCAACCCCTTTTGCAACATTAGCTTCCTTGATCTCATTTCTCTTTGCTAGGATAGAGCTGATAGTAGATGGGGTTTTCTTGTACATCCTGGCAAGCTCACTCAGACGTACGCCACTCTCATATTTTTCTATAATCTCTTTCTTCAGTTCGATGGTGTTCCTCACTTTTTTTACCACAGTGGTGCCACTAGGAAGCTTCTTTGGACCCATGGTGACTTATTTCAGTGACAATCACTAAACCACCAAAAAAGACACCAAATGTATTGTGAATGTTTGAAAGAGCACGCTGGGTAATGTTCTCTCAATGGTAAACAACGCTTCACTGGCGGCGTCCTGCATCCTGCGCAGGCACGGAGCAGGCGGACAGGTCTAATACGTTACGAAACACGAGCCAGTTTACGATTCTCGAAATCGAAAAATGCTTACGAAACACGATCTTTACAAAATAAGAACCTTATGAAATTCGGGGGTCCACTGTAGATGTACGAAACCCAGGGTAAAAATTTGCCGAAAAAAGTGGTCGAAATACAAATTGTACGATATCCGGACTGGACGAAACTGGGGTTCCACTGTATTTTCCTGCGTGAAACCAATCAAAATTATATCTATTTCTGTAATATAGTAGACCGTCATTTAACACAAGTTTATTTGGCACAATTTGGTTATACAGTGGACCCTCGGAAATCGAACAGCTTGGTAATAGAACAAATCGGAAATAGAACAACAAATTCGATTTCGGTAATCAAACACATTTCGCTAATCGAACAAGTGTGCACCAGACCTGTCCGCCAAGGCATCGTGAGTCAGTCTAGCTTTGTTTATCCTCCAGTGAACATTACCCTGCTTGCTCTTCCAAACATTTCACAATTAATTGTGTTTGGAGCTTGTTCATTGGTTGAGGCAGTGTTAGAGGCAGTGGTGGTAAGAGGCAGTGGTGGTGAGAGGCAGTGGTGAGAGGCAGTGGTAGAGGCAGTGGTGAGAGGCAGTTGTGGTGAGAGGCAGTTGTGGTGAGAGGCAGTGGTGAGAGGCAGTTGTGGTGAGAGGCAGTTGTGGTGAGAGGCAGTTGTGGTGAGAGGCAGTTGTGGTGAGAGGCAGTTGTGGTGAGAGGCAGTTGTGGTGAGAGGCAGTGGTAGAGGCAGTGGTGAGAGGCAGTGGTGAGAGGCAGTGGTGAGAGGCATTGGTAGAAGCAGTTGTGGTAAGAGGCAGTGGTAGAGGCAGTGGTTGAGGCAGTGCTAGAGGCAGTTGTGGTAAGAGGCAGTCTTAATGTAGAGTGCGAGGTGAGTAAACAAGATTAAATGAAGGTTCGGGAGTTTTGCAAACAAACCAGTTGTTGTTGTTGCTGTTACCAGCCTAGACACGAATGATTTCTGTTCACTCCGTCAAACCGACTGGAAGTGATCTAATGCAGTTAGTATTACAAACTCCGTTTTTTCTTATACTAACACGTCTGAAGGAGGAAAGAATGGGAAGATGTTTTCATAGCTAGACCAAGAATGCCCGCCACCACCGTCCTCCCCAGCCACCACATTCGTAATGACATACATATTTTATTCATTCTAGAGTGTATATCAGGTTTTTATTGTTTATTATGTCATATTAGATGAATTGTGATAGATAAATAAGCTGTCGAGTTGATAATAGCTTCATAGTGAAGTACTATTTTGTCATGCCTCCTGACAGCAGGAACGGATTAATTGTATTTCCATTATTTCTTATGGGAAATATTAATTCGATTATTGAACATTTCGAGTTAAGAACAAGCTCCTGGAACGGATTATGTTCGATTTCCGAGGGTCCACTGTAGCACGACTGAAGAATTGGGGCACAATTTTATACAACACTTCGTAAAATTAATTTAACATGGTTCAGTTTGCAGGAGGGGAAAAAATTTCCCAACCTCAAGCGGCCGCCTTGTTGTGGGTCAGCAGGGGAGACCTCCCGCCATCCTCTGCTGCCCCCCAACTCTCCTGACACCAGCATCCCAGCATTTGTGAATACGTGTTCAGTTCCACTTCTCTCCTACAAGCTAGCTGTGTTTGTGAATTGTGTTTTGATCTTTAAATTACTATCTTGTATCTGCCAAGCAATCATGACACCCAGTAGGCATACCAGTGTTGCTGAAAGTGGCAAGAAAAGGTATAAGCATTTAAGTCTTAGAATTAACGAAGAAAACAAATATTAGACAAGAGATAACCTGTGGCCGTAATGAAGCGTCACTTTGTGCACATAAAATGAGGTAAATATGAGTTTGTGTGATTGACTGACTGAATGACTCGACTGACTTACTGAATGATTTACTGACTTGACTAACTGACTTACTGACTGACTGACTTGACTGACTTACTGACTTCACTGACTTACTGCCTTGACTGACTGATTGACTGAATGACTTGACTGACTGACTTGACTGACTGAATGAATGACTTGACTGACTGACTGAATGAATGACTTGACTGACTGACTGAATGAATGACTTGACTGACTGACTGAATGAATGACTTGACTGACTGACTGAATGAATGACTTGACTGAATGAATGACTTGACTGAATGAATGACTTGACTGAATGAATGACTTGACTGAATGAATGACTTGACTGACTTACTGAATGACTTAAAGTTAGACTTTTTCACTGAAGAGGACCCTGAAACGGTGTCTAGAGCAGCTGATGCCTTACCGTCAGTTGTATAATGTACTGCAGGGTAAAATAGAACAGAAATCCATTACAGAATTTATGCACACTCCAGTACAACCATCGACTTCAGTACCAGAACCTCTACCATTCACCTCAGCCCAGTAGGGCCATAGCATAACTCTCCACTCTCTTCACAATCGACAAACACCAGAATCCACAATTTAAGGTAAGAAATATTACTATTTCTGTTACTTTTGTAGTCTTATGCAGTAAAAACCACATAATACATCACAACAATGAGCTACAATTACATATTCACTTTTATTTTTGTAAGATCTTGAGGTCTAAATAAAGCTGTTTGGCTTTTTGGGGGCTCCTAGGAACGTAACCCTATTTTTCCCATACGTTTTTCAGTTTATCTAACACAGTTTTACCTAACAGCGTTTTCAGGAACATAACTACCGTGTTAAATGACGGTCTACTGTATATCTTCCATTCTATCAAATGAGACTAAAAACACGAGAATACAACCATACAAACTATACGAAAATACACCGTAAAGTCGCTGTTTTACACCAAAAGCACAGTCGCCTATTTTTCTCATTATGCACTGCGTGCTGCAGGATTTTTTTTTTATATAGTGCACACTTGCCACACAGACCTATTGTCTTGTATGTAGTCCCATATTTACCGGTCACAGCTTACCTGAGTGAGCTGAGCTCATGGCGACCGACAATGGCTTTGAAGCCACCTTTTATGGACAATGTACAGTGTATGTGCTTTACACAACGAGAAGCATTATTTTTATTTGTTGGAACCATGGCTAGAGCTAAAAGTGAGCAGGTCATAACAAATTAAGAAAGAAATTGGAATGATTTATGCTGCAAGTAACGCCACCAAACAGTAGCGGCAGGTTGGTGTTGAGACCCTAGAAATATAAAATTATGCTAGCCGAAATTAGTGCCGGATTACTGATGGAAGTGGATTACTGATTGGCGGATAAGTGATGGCCAAACTGTACTAATAATAACAATAATAACCAGCACTTAGACTGGGAGTACGGTGGTCAGTGACTGTTGTACTAGCCTTGTGTCAGCACTGTTGTACTAGCCTTGTGTCAGCACTGTTGTACTAGCCTTGTGTCAGCACTGTTGTACTAGCCTTGTGTCAGCACTGTTGTACTAGCCTTGTGTCAGCACTGTTGTACTAGCCTTGTGTCAGCAATGTTGTACTAGCCTTGTCTCAGCACTGTTGTACTAGCATTGTCTCAGCACTGTTGTACTAGCATTGTCTCAGCACTGTTGTACTAGCCTTGTCTCAGCACTGTTGTACTAGCCTTGTCTCAGCACTGTTGTACTAGCCTTGTCTCAGCACTGTTGTACTAGCCTTGTCTCAGCACTGTTGTACTAGCCTTGTCTCAGCACTGTTGTACTAGCCTTGTCTCAGCACTGTTGTACTAGCCTTGTCTCAGCACTGTTGTACTAGCCTTGTCTCAGCACTGTTGTACTAGCCTTGTCTCAGCACTGTTGTACTAGCCTTGTCTCAGCACTGTTGTACTAGCCTTGTGTCAGCAATGTTGTACTAGCCTTGTCTCAGCACTGTTGTACTAGCCTTGTCTCAGCACTGTTGTACTAGCCTTGTGTCAGCAATGTTGTACTAGCCTTGCGTCAGCACTTTTGTACTAGCCTTGCGTCAGCACTGTTGTACTAGCCTTGTGTCAGCAATGTTGTACTAGCCTTGTGTCAGCACTGTTGTACTAGCCTTGTGTCAGCACTGTTGTACTAGCCTTGTGTCAGCACTGTTGTACTAGCCTTGTGTCAGCACTGTTGTACTAGCCTTGTGTCAGCACTGTTGTACTAGCCTTGTCTCAGCACTGTTGTACTAGCCTTGTCTCAGCACTGTTGTACTAGCCTTGTCTCAGCACTGTTGTACTAGCCTTGTCTCAGCACTGTTGTACTAGCCTTGTCTCAGCACTGTTGTACTAGCCTTGTGTCAGCACTGTTGTACTAGCCTTGTGCCAGCACTGTTGTACTAGCCTTGTGTCAGCACTGTTGTACTAGCCTTGTGCCAGCACTGTTGTACTAGCCTTGTGTCAGCACTGTTGTACTAGCCTTGTATCAGCACTGTTGTACTAGCCTTGTGTCAGCACTGTTGTACTAGCCTTGTGCCAGCACTGTTGTACTAGCCTTGTGCCAGCACTGTTGTACTAGCATTGTGTCAGCACTGTTGTACTAGCCTTGTGTCAGCACTGTTGTACTAGCCTTGTGCCAGCACTGTTGTACTAGCCTTGTGTCAGCACTGTTGTACTAGCCTTGTGCCAGCACTGTTGTACTAGCCTTGTGTCAGCACTGTTGTACTAGCCTTGTGCCAGCACTGTTGTACTAGCCTTGTGTCAGCACTGTTGTACTAGCCTTGTGTCAGCACTGTTGTACTAGCCTTGTGTCAGCACTGTTGTACTAGCCTTGTGACAACAGTAGTAACCACCTGCCAATAGTAGTAACCACCTGCCAACAGTAGTACCCACCTGACAACAGTAGTACCCACCTGACAACAGTAGTACCCACCTGACAACAGTAGTACCCACCTGACAACAGTAGTAACCACCTGACAACAGTAGTACCCACCTGACAACAGTAGTAACCAACTGCCAACAGTAGTAACCAACTGACAACAGTAGTACCCACCTGACAACAGTAGTACCCACCTGACAACAGTAGTAACCACCTGACAACAGTAGGACCCACCTGCCAACAGTAGTAACCACCTGACAACAGTAGTAACCACCTGACAACAGTAGTACCCACCTGACAACAGTAGTAACCACCTGCCAACAGTAGTAACCACCTGACAACAGTAGTACCTACCTGCCAACAGTAGTAACCACCTGACAACAGTAGTAACCACCTGACAACAGTAGTATCCACCTGACAACAGTAGTAACCACCTGACAACAGTAGTACCCACCTGACAACATTAGTAACCACCTGACAACAGTAGTAACCACCTGACAACAGTAGTATCCACCTGACAACAGTAGTACCCACCTGACAACAGTAGTAACCACCTGACAACAGTAGTACCCACCTGACAACAGTAGTACCCACCTGACAAGTAGTACCCACCTGACAAGTAGTACCCACCTGACAACAGTAGTAACCACCTGACAGCAGTAGTAACCACCTGACAGCAGTAGTACCCACCTGACAACAGTAGTACCCACCTGAGAACAGTAGCAACCACCTGACAACAGTAGCCACCACCTGAGAACAGTAGTACCCACCTGACAACAGTAGTAACCACCTGCCAACAATAGTACCCACCTGCCAACAGTAGTACCCACCTGCCAACAGTAGTACCCACCTGCCAACAGTAGTACCCACCTGCCAACAGTAGTACCCACCTGCCAACAGTAGTACCCACCTGCCAACAGTAGCCACCACCTGACAACAGTAGTACCCACCTGACAACAGTAGCCACCACCTGACAACAGTAGTACCCACCTGCCAACAGTAGTACCCACCTGCCAACAGTAGTACCCACCTGCCAACAGTAGTACCCACCTGCCAACAGTAGTACCCACCTGCCAACAGTAGTACCCACCTGCCAACAGTAGTACCCACCTGACAACAGTAGCCACCACCTGACAACAGTAGTACCCACCTGACAACAGTAGCCACCACCTGACAACAGTAGTACCCACCTGAAAACAGTAGTAACCACCTGACAACAGTAGTAACCACCTGACAACAGTAGTACCCACCTGACAACAGTAGTACCCACCTGACAACAGTCGTAACCACCTGACAACAGTCGTAACCACCTGACAACAGTAGTACCCACCTGACAACAGTAGTTACCCCCTGACAACAGTAGTAACCACCTGACAACAGTAGTACCCACCTGACAACAGTAGTACTTACCTGACAACAGTAGCCACCACCTGAGAACAGTAGTACTCACCTGACAACAGTAGTACCCACCTGACAACAGTAGTAACCACCTGACAACAGTAATACCCACCTGACAACAGTAGTACCCACCTGACAAGTAGTACCCACCTGACAACAGTAGTACCCACCTGACAACAGTAGTACCCACCTGACAACAGTAGCCACCACCTGACAACAGTAGCCACCACCTGAGAACAGTAGTACCCACCTGACAACAGTAGTACCCACCTGACAACAGTAGTACTCACCTGACAACAGTAGCCACCACCTGAGAACAGTAGTACTCACCTGACAACAGTAGCCACCACCTGAGAACAGTAGCCACCACCTGAGAACAGTAGCCACCACCTGACAACAGTAGCCACCACCTGACAACAGTAGCCACCACCTGACAACAGTAGCCACCACCTGACAACAGTAGTACCCACCTGACAACAGTAGTACCCACCTGACAACAGTAGCCACCACCTGACAACAGTAGCCACCACCTGAGAACAGTAGTACTCACCTGACAACAGTAGCCACCACCTGACAACAGTAGCCACCACCTGAGAACAGTAGTACTCACCTGACAACAGTAGCCACCACCTGACAACAGTAGCCACCACCTTACAACAGTAGTACCCACCTGACAACAGTAGTACCCACCTGACAACAGTAGCCACCACCTGAGAACAGTAGTACTCACCTGACAACAGTAGCCACCACCTGACAACAGTAGCCACCACCTGACAACAGTAGTACCCACCTGACAACAGTAGCCACCACCTGACAACAGTAGCCACCACCTTACAACAGTAGTACCCACCTGACAACAGTAGTACCCACCTGACAACAGTAGCCACCACCTGAGAACAGTAGTACTCACCTGACAACAGTAGCCACCACCTGACAACAGTAGCCACCACCTGACAACAGTAGTACCCACCTGACAACAGTAGTACCCACCTGACAACAGTAGTACCCACCTGACAACAGTAGTACCCACCTGACAACAGTAGCCACCACCACAACACAACACTAACACAGCTGACAATTCGTTCATTACTTCCAGCTTATGTTCCGCTGGAAAATTTCTCATATTTTCCGCTTTTTAACAAACTTTACTAAATTATACAGATATGTTAATTGTTAATTTATATATTAAACACACTTCTTTTCAAGAATTAAAATAAATGTTTATGAAGTGGCTATTTTAGGTTATAATATAACGTGGATTAAGTCATCAAATTTTGTTTATGTTGGACGTAAAAGTTAACGATGCTCAGGCCGGATGAACTGTCCAACTTGGCATTCCATAATTTTGTACACATTTTACAGTATATGTATACATCGTGCAGCCGCAGGATGGCGCAGGTGCCAGGCTAGATAAACTCGTTATTAGATGAGTAAGTTCATTTTCATCCAGAAGAAGCAGGAGGATGAATATAAGGTAACATATGGATGCTGGAGTCAAGTGGACAGGAACCGAGGGTTCGGCCCAGCTGAAACGACAATTTTAATACCACCTATATAAAATAAAAAAAATAAAATACTTTATTGAGACATTGTACAATTATATATGGTAGACCTAGTTATACATAGTTATTACATAGTTATTACTTAGTTATTAATGAGATGTACCTGGAGTTCATTACCTTTGTAACTAGTTCATCCATCATAACTTTGGGGACCTGTCCCTGGACCCATTATGTACCTCTGTAATCTTTTGACTAACTATATTATGTAAATTTTACAGCTTGTTTATACATCCTGTGGCCCCAGACTAGTGCAGGTGCCAGGCTAGGTACCCTTGTAAATACATTATTTAAGTCTGTTTCCATCCAGTAGCAGCAAGATGATCAAGAAAGTGTAACAAATGGATGAAGGAGGCTCAAGTGGATGGCGGAGAGGTTAGGCCTATATATACATGTTTCACAGCCTATATACACATTTCTTGGTGCCAGGAAGACGTATAAACCAGGATGGATAACATAACAAAGCAGTAATTAGTTTGTTTTCATACAGGAAAGGCAGAAGGATCAAGGAAGTGTAACATATGGACACAGAAGGACAGATGGACATCGGCTGGAGGTTCGCTACAACCGAAAATTTGGGTTCGTTACCCGAGATACCTGGAGTATACCTGGAAGGTGTTCCGAGGGTCAATGCCCCTGCGGCCCGGTCCATGAGCAGGCCTTGTGGTGGATCAGGCTGTTACTGCTGGCCGCACGTAAATCAACATATGAACCATAACACGGATGGTTAAATACCGATTTTATGTGTCTGTCCAGCTCCCTCTTGAAGACAGCCAGGGGTCTTGAAGACAGCCAGGGGTCTTGAAGACAGCTAGGGGTCTTGAAGACAACCAAGGGCCTAAAGACAGCCAGGGGTCTTGAAGACAACCAGGGGTCTTGAAGACAACCAGGTGTCTTGAAGACAGCCAAGGGCCTTGAAGACAACCAGGGATCTTGAAGACAGCCAGGGGTCTTGAAGACAGCCAATTGTCTTGAATACAGCCAGGGGTTTGAAGACAGCTAGGAATCTTGAAGACAGCCAAATATCTTGAAGACAGCCAGGGGTCTTAAAGATAGCCAGACTTATTGAAGACAGCCAGGGTCTTGAAGACAGCAAGGGATCTTGAAGACAGTCGTGAAGACAGCCAGGTATCTTGAAGACAGCCAGGTATCTTGAAGACAGCCAGGGGTCTTGAAGACAACCCGGGTCTTGAAGACTATCAGAAGTTTTAAAGACTACCAGAGGTCTTGAAGACAGCCAGGGGTCTTGGAGACAGCCAGGTATCTTGAAGACAGCCAGCGGTCTTGAAGACTACCAGGTATCTTGAAGACAGCCAGGGGTTTTGAAACCAACCCGGGTCTTGAAGGCTACCAGAAGTCTTGAAGACTTCTAGGGGTCTTGAAGACAGCCAGAAGTCTTGAAGACAGCCAGGGGTCTTGAAGACAGCCAGGGGTCTTGAAGACAGCCAGGGGTCTTGAAGACTACCAGAAGTCTTGAAGACAGCCAGGGGTCTTGAAGACAGCCAGGGGTCTTGAAGACAATCCGGGGTCTATTGGTAATCCCCCTTATATATGGTGGGAGGCAGTTGAACAGTCTTGGTTCCTTGACACTTATTGTGTTGTCTTTGAGTGTACTCGTGGCACCACTGCCCAGTCTGAACGACACTTAATAAGTAAGTAAGTAAGTAAGTTTATTCAGGTATACATAACTACAGTTACATAGATTATCATACATAGCAGCATATGTGTAGAGAACCCTCCAGGATAACCCAAAAAAGTCAGACAGTGACTTATTTCCATTGGGGTCCTTTTAGTACCTTAATATTATACACTGTAGGAGATATATGTTATTATATTATAAAGGATATATGTATACTAGGAATAAGGTAAAAAGAATTATTTACATTTACATGTGTGTTAACTAAAAAAAATAAAAAATAATTCTCCTCCCTTTCTGTCGCTACATTCATTAGGTACCTTTCTGTCGCTACATTCATTAGGTACCTTTCTGTCGCTACATTCATTAGGTACCTTTTGGTTCTCTTCTTGAACTGGCTCATGCTATGACTGGCTTTGACATGTGCAGGCAGTCTGTTCCATTCCTTTATTGGTGTACAATAAAAGGTGTTTGAAGCCTGGCCACTGACTGTGGGTACTACAACGTTGTGCTCTCTCCCCCTAGTACTATGACTGCTTTGGTTCCCAGCCTTGACAAAATTGGCAGCAAGATATTCTGGACACTGTTTGTGAGCAATTTTATAAACTTGATTCAACTTAAGTTGTTTTACTCTGTCTTCAATATTCAGCATATCCAATTGTTGTAATTCATCCTGGCCTACATGTTCTCTTGGTCCCAGGTCCAGGATGAATCTTACCATTTTGTTCTGGGTGATTTGCAGTTTATATTTCAGTTTTTTTGTCAAGGCAGAGTACCATGAAGACAGAAAGAAACAGTCTGGGAAAAAATGGAACATTGGTGGACCAGGCACAAGGGTACACTGGTGGACCTGGAGTTTACCTGGAGAGAATTCCAGGGGTCAAAGCCCCCGCGGCCCGGTCTGTGACCAGGCCTCATGTTGGACCAGAGCCTGATCAACCAGGCTGTTACTGCTGGCCGCACGCAGTCCAACGTACGAACCACAGCCTGGCTGGTCAGATACAGACTTGAGGTGCCTGTCCAGTGCCTGCTTGAAGACAGCCAGGGGTTTGTTGGTAATCCCCCTGATGTATGCTGGGAGGCAGTTGAACAATCTTGGGCCCTCACACTTATTGTGTTGTCCCTCAACGTGCTAGTGGCACCCTGCTCTTCATTGGGGGATGTTACATCGCCTGCCGAGTCTTTTGCTTTCGTAGGGAGTGATTTTTGTGTGCAAGTTTGGTACTAAGCCCTCGAGAATTTTCCATGTGTATATAATAATGTATCTCTCCCGCCTGCGTTCTAGGGAGTACAGGTTTAGGAACTTCAAACGTTCCCAGTAATTGAGGTGGTTTATCACAGTTATGCGTGCCGTGAAGGTTCTCTGCACATTTTCAAGGTCAGCAATTTCACCCGCCTTGAAAGGTGCAGTTAGTGTGCAGCAATATTCCAGCCTAGATAGAACAAGCGATTTGTAAAGTGTCAACATGGGCTTTGCATCCCTGGTTTTGAAGGTTCTCATTATCCATCCTGTCATTTTTCTAGCAGATGTGATTGCTACGGTGTTATGGTCCTTGAAAGTGAGATCCTCTGACATGATCACTCCCAGGTCTTTGACATTAGTTTTTCGCTCTATTGTGTGGTTTGAATTAGTTTTGTACTCCGATGAGATTTTAATTTCCTCACGTTTTCCGTATCTGAGTAATTGAAATTTCTCATTATTGAACTTCATATTGTTTTCTGCAGCCCATTTAAAGATTTGGTTTATGTCTGCTTGGAGTCTTGCAGTGTCCTAAATGGTGGACACTGTCATACAGATTCGGGTGTCATCTGCAAAGGAAGACACGGCACTGTGGCTTATATCCCTGTCTATGTCCGATATGAGGATGAGGAACAGGATGGGAGCGAGTACTGTGCCTTGTGGAACAGAGCTTTTCACATTAGCTGCCTCAGACTTTACTCTGTTAACTACTACTCTTTGTGTTCTACTTGTTAAGAAATTATAGATCCATCTACCAACTTTTCCTGTTATTCCTTTATCACGCATTTTGTGAGTTATCACACCATGGTCACACTTGTCAAAGGCTTTTGCAAAGTCTGTGTATATAACATCTGCATTCTGTTTGTCCTCTAGAGCATCCAGGACCTTGTCATAGTGGTCCAATAGTTGGGACAGACAGGAGCGACCTGCTCTAAACCCATGCTGCCCTGGGTTGTGTAATTGATGGTTATCTAGATGAGTGGCGATCTTGCTTCTTAGAACCCTTTCAAAGATTTTTATGATATGGGACGTTAGCGCTGTTGGTCTGTAGTTCTTTGCTATTGCTTTACTGCCCCCTTTGTGGAGTGGGGCTATGTCTGTTGTTTTTAGTAACTGCGGGACGACCCCAGTGTCCATGCTCCCTCTCCATAGGATGTTAAAAGCACGTGATAGGGGCTTCTTGCAGTTCTTGATGAACACTGAGTTCCATGAGTCAGGGCCTGGAGCGGAGTGCATGGGCATTTCATTTATCGCCTTTTCAAAGTCATGTGGCGACAGGGTAATGTCAGATAGGCTTGCGTCTACCAGGTTCTGTGGCACTCTCATAAAAAATTCATTTAGGTCTTCATACTGGGACTTTAGTAACTCACTCATTTCCTTGCTGTCATCTGTGTAAGACCCATCTCGTTTTAGTAGGGGCCCAATACTGGATGTTGTTCTCGACTTTGTTTTGGCATAAGAAAAGAAATACTTTGGGTTTCTTTCAATTTCATTTATGGCTTTTAGTTCTTCCCGCGTTTCTTGATTCCTGTAAGATTCCTTTAGTTTTAATTCGATGTTTGCTATTTCTCTGACCAGTGCCTCCCTACGTATTTCAGATATATTGGCCTCTTGTAGCCGCTCTGTTATTCTTTGCCTTCGCCTGTATAGGTATCGCCTCTCTCTTTCTAGTTTACATCTTCTCCTCCTTTTTCTTAAGGGAATTTGCCTTGAGCAAACCTCAAGTGCCACAGAGTTAATTTGTTCTAGACATAGGTTAGAATCCGTGATGCTTAGGCTATCTTCCCAGTTTATATCATTTAGGACTTGGTTTACTTGGTCCCACCTTATGTTTTTGTTATTGAAGTTGAAATTGGAGAAAGCTCCCTCGCGACTGATCACATTTTGTTGATCTGGGGCTCCCCGCATGCATGTCTGGACCTCTATTATGTTGTGATCTGAGTATATTGTTTTTGATATGATGACATTTCGTATCAGATCATCATTGTTAGTGAAGATGAGGTCCAGTGTATTCTCCAATCTTGTGGGCTCTACTATTTGCTGGTTTAAGGTGAATTTGGTGCAGATTTAAAAGTTCATGCATGTGTGAATTTTCATCTGAGCTGCCTCCTGGTGTTATCTCTGCTACCACATTGTTTGCAATGTTCCTCCATTTTAGGTGCCTTAGGTTGAAATCCCCCAGTAGCAAGATGTTGGGGGCAGGGTACAAGGGTACACGGGTACAAGGGTACACAGGTGGATCAGGTTCAAGGGTACATAGGTGGACCAGGTACAAGGGTAAACTGGTGGACCAGGTACAAGGGTACATAGGTGGACCAGGTACAAGGGTACACAGGTAGACAGGTAGACAGGTACAAGGGTACAGAGGTGGACCAGATACAAGGGTACACAGATAGACCAGGTACAAGGGTACAGATGTGGACCAGATACAAGGGTACACAGGTGGACCAGGTACAAGGGTACAGAGATGGACCAGATACAAGGGTACAGAGGTGGACCAGATACAAGGGTACAGAGATGGACCAGATACAAGGGTACACAGGTGGACCAGGTACAAGGGTACACAGGTGGACCAGGTACAAGGGTACACAGGTGGACCAGGTACAAGTGTACACAGGTGGACCAGATACAAGGGTACACAGGTGGACCAGGTACAAGGGTACACAGATGAACCAGGTACAAGGGTACACAGGTAGACAGGTACAAGGGTACAGAGGTGGACCAGATATAAGGGTACACAGGTAGACCAGGTACAAGTGTACAGAGGTGGACCAGATACAAGGGTACACAGGTAGACCAGGTACAAGGGTACAGAGGTGGACCAGGTTCAAGGGTACACATGTAGACCAGGTACAAGGGTACAGAGAGGGACCAGGTACAAGGGTTCAGAGGTGGACCAGATACAAGGGTACAGAGGTGGACCAGGTACAAGGGTACAGAGTTGGACCAGATACAAGGGGACATGGATCAGGTACAACGGGACATGGACCAGGAAGCGCCTGGGCAGGTAACTGACCTGTCTTGAACTCTCTTAAAGTTCAATCCAGCCACTCCCTCTCTTGTGTTTGTTGTGTTTTTGTTGTGTCTTGTGTTTGTTGTGTCTGTTGCGTCTTGTGTTTGTTGTGTGTTGTGTGTTTGTTGAGGGTGTATTGAGTGCTTGTGTTTGTTGCGAGTTGTGTTGTGTTAAGTGTTTGTTGATAATATACACATGGACAATCCTAGAGGGAACTGTCCCAAGTCTACACATGAAGATCACTCCCTATGACAGCAGTAGACCTGGCAGGAACTGTCCCAAGTCTACACATGAAGATCACTCCCTATGACAGCAGTAGACCTGGCAGTAGCTGCAACATTACCCCAGCGAGAAGCAGCGGCGCCTCCAGTACACTGACAGACAACACAATAAGTGTCAGGGTACCAAGACTGTTCAACTGCCTCCCACCATACATAAGGGGGATAACCAATAGACCCCTAGTTGTCTTCAAGACCCCTGGTTGTCTTCAAGACCCCTGGCTGTCTTCAAGACCCCTGGCTGTCTTCAAGACCCCTGGTTGTCTTCAAGACCCCTGGTTGTCTTCAAGACCCCTTGTTGTCTTCAAGATCCCTCAATCTCTCCCTAAATCTTACCTACCCTCCATACTCTCTCCCTAAATCTTACCTACCCTCCCTCCCTCCATCCTCTCTCCCTCTCTCCCTAAATCTTACCTACCCTCCCTCCCTCCATCCTCTCTCCCTCTCTCCCTAAATCTTACCTACCCTCCATCCTCCCTCCCTCCAACCCTCTCTCCCTCAGTCTTACCTACCCTCCCTCCCTCCATCCTCCAACCCTCTCTCCCTCAGTCTTACCTACCCTCCCTCCTCCCTGCTAGGTAAGCAGGAACCAGTCCCAGGAACACCTCAGTAGTTCCATCACTTAACCTGCAGCCACCAGCACACCAGGTAGCAGCAAGCTAGGTACCAGTACACCAGGTACCAGCACGCCAGGTACAAGCACACCAGGTACCAGCACGCCAGGTACCAGCACACCAGGTACCAGCACACCAGGTACCAGCACACCAGGTACCAGCACACCAGGTACCAGCACGCCAGGTACCAGCACGCCAGGTACCAGTATCAGTCAAGGTATATATCCACAAGTTACAATGAGTATAAGTAAATAGTTGAGGGTTGTATGTGCAGAAAGTAGACGCTGATGTTAGGATAGATTATACCTGGAGGATGTTCCAGGTCCTGGTCCATGACCAGGCCTCATGGTGGATCAGGACCTGATCAACCAGGCTGTTACTGTTAGTCGCACGTAAACCAACGTGTGATCCACAACCCGGCTGGTCAGGTACTGACTTTGTGTGTCTGTCCAGCTCCCTCTTGAAGACAACCAGGGATCTTTAAGACAGCCAGGGGTCTTGAAGACAACCAGGGGTCTTGAAGACAACCAGGGGTCTTGAAGACAGCCAGGGGTCTTGAAGACAGCCAGGGGTCTTGAAGACAACCAGGAGTCTTGAAGACAGCCAGGGGTCTTGAAGACAACCAGGGGTCTTGAAGACAACCAGGGGTCTTGAAGACAACCAGGGGTCTTGAAGACAACCAGGGGTCTTGAAGACAGCCAGGGGTCTTGAAGACAACCAGGAGTCTTGAAGACAGCCAGGGGTCTTGAAGACAACCAGGGGTCTTGAAGACAACCAGGGGTCTTGAAGACAACCATTGGTCTTGAAGACAACCAGGGGTCTTGAAGACAACCATGTTTAATTGTGCATCACCTGCTTTGTTACCAAATGTAATATAGGTCTTATCAGTGTACGTGTTATACAAGAGTATGTACGTGCTATTCAAGAGTATGTACGTGTTATACAGGAGTAAGTACGTGTTATACAAGAGTACATACGTATTATACAAGAGTATGTATGTGTTATACAATAGTATGTGCGTGTTATACAAGAGTATGTACGTGTTATACAATAGTATGTATGTGTTATACAAGATTATGTACGTGCTATACAAGATTATGTACGTGCTATACAAGATTATGTACGTGCTATACAAGAGTATGTAAGTGCTATACAAGAGTATGTACGTGCTATACAAGAGTACGCTGCTGTCAAGAAACAAACCCAGGAATTTTCCCTCACTAAATCTAGCAATAAGAATGTTGTTATAACATTCAATTGGTGGTCTGGTGGCTAGAGCTCTCGCTTCACACACGGAGGGCCCGGGTTCGATTCCCGGCGGGTTGAAACATTTTGACGTGTTTCCTTACACCTGTTGTCATGTTCACCTAGCAGCAAATAGGTACCTGGGTTGTTAGTCGACTGGTGTGGGTGGCATCCTGGGGGACAAGATTAAGGACTCCAATGGAAATAAGACAGACAGTCCTCGATGACGCACTGACTTTCTTGGGTTATCCAGGGTGGCTAACCCTCCGGGGTTAAAAATCCGAAAAAATCTTATCTTATCTTATTTAACATTCATTGCTGTGTTGCTATACATAACGTAGAAGGTCATGTCAGTGTGAGTTTGTCATCCAGGTTGATATTTGTCAGAGTTCTTCATTAGCAATGTTGTTGAGGGAAATTATATTTGGGTGGAAGATGACCAAAGTTGTGTTGTTGTCAAAGATAAAGTTCTAAGTTGTTGTGATTCTTTAAGTTAAGTTTAATATCTTTATTATGCAGCCCATACCCATCCTGTGGGCGGTAGTCAAAAGATTACAGAGGTACATAATTGGTCCATTGACTAGACTCCAAAGTTTTGATAGCTGAACAAGTTACAAAGGTAATGAACTAGATCTGGTCACAATTATGACAAGTTACAAAGGTAATGAGCTCCAGGTAGAGCTGGTCACAATTATGACAAGTTACAAAGGTAATGAGCTCCAGGTAGAGCTGGTCACAATCATGACAAGTTACAAAGGTAATGAGCTCCAGGTAGAGCTGGTTACAATCATGACAAGTTACAAAGGTAATGAGCTCCAGGTAGAGCTGGTCACTTTCATGACAAGTTACAAAGGTAATGAGCTCCAGGTAGAGCTGGTTACAATCATGACAAGTTACAAAGGTAATGAGCTCCAGGTAGAGCTGGTTACAATCATGACAAGTTACAAAGGTAATGAACTAGAGCTAGTCACAATCATGACAAGTTACAAAGGTAATGAGCTCCAGGTAGAGCTGGTCACAATCATGACAAGTTACAAAGGTAATGAGCTCCAGGTAGAGCTGGTCACTCTCATGACAAGTTACAAAGGTAATGAACTAGAGCTAGTCACAATCATGACAAGTTACAAAGGTAATGAGCTCCAGGTAGAGCTGGTTACAATTATGACAAGTTACAAAGGTAATGAGCTCCAGGTAGAGCTGGTTACAATCATGACAATTTACAAAGGTAATGAGCTCCAGGTAGAGCTGGTCACAATCATGACAAGTTACAAAGGTAATGAGCTCCAGGTAGAGCTGGTTACAATCATGACAAGTTACAAAGGTAATGAGCTCCAGGTAGAGCTGGTCACTCTCATGACAAGTTACAAAGGTAATGAGCTCCAGGTAGAGCTGGTTACAATCATGACAAGTTACAAAGGTAATGAACTAGAGCTAGTCACAATCATGACAAGTTACAAAGGTAATGAGCTCCAGGTAGAGCTGGTCACAATCATGACAAGTTACAAAGGTAATGAGCTCCAGGTAGAGCTGGTCACTCTCATGACAAGTTACAAAGGTAATGAACTAGAGCTAGTCACAATCATGACAAGTTACAAAGGTAATGAGCTCCAGGTAGAGCTGGTTACAATTATGACAAGTTACAAAGGTAATGAGCTCCAGGTAGAGCTGGTTACAATCATGACAATTTACAAAGGTAATGAGCTCCAAGTAGAGCTGGTCACAATCATGACAAGTTACAAAGGTAATGAGCTCCAGGTAGAGCTGGTCACAATCATGACAAGTTACAAAGGTAATGAGCTCCAGATCACATCATATATAGTTACAATCATGCACAAATTACCCATACACACACATATACATACACATACAACAGGCACAGTTTTCAATCGACATATGCATAGGACAAAATGGTAATTAATACACACACACACACACACGCGCGCGCACACACACATTTCTTCAGCCACAGAGTAGTCAGGAAGTGGAATAGTCTAGAGAAAGATATAGTGGAAGCAGGAACCATACATAGTTTTAAGACAAGGTATGATAAAGCTCATGGAGCAGGGAGAGCAGAGACCCAGTAGCAGACAGCGAAGAGGCGGGGCCTGGAGCTGAGTCTCGACCCCTGCAACCACAATTAGGTGAGTACAATTAGGTGAGTACATACACACACACACACACACACACACACACACACACACACACGTGTCAATGCTTTATTTACAGGGAGCAAAGTCAGGGTATTTTTCCAGAATGGTCTGTAATATACCACTGTGGATAAAATACTTTGACATATCTTGAACATTTCTGAGTGAGTTGTCTCTGAATTCATTGATGTATAAGAAAAGATGACCAAACACACTGCCCTGTGGGACGCCAGTGTACACAGGTCACATAGCCTCTCATACCCCCAGATATCTTGTCATACCCCCGGATATCTTGTCATATCACGAGATATCTTGTCATACCCCCAGATATCTTGTCATACCCCCAGATATCTTGTCATGCCCCCAGATATCCTGTCATACCCCCAGATATCTTGTCATACCCCCAGATATCTTGTCATACCCCCAGATATCTTGTCATACCCCCATATATCATGTCATACTGTCGCGTGGGTCTTGGGAGAGATATATAGGAGGTCAAAGATACTCCTTGTTGGATGGTTACGGTATATTTACAGTAAGTGAAGGAGAGTCCAGCCACACCGTCTGTCTCGCCTGTAGGTCTAACGTTGATCCATCCACTCCACCGGACCAGTCTATTCCACCAGTAGAAGAGAAAGACTTAGCTTCTACTGACTTTCCAGACGAAGTCGGACGGTTGTTGAAACTATTGAATAAAC
This sequence comes from Cherax destructor, assembly GCA_009830355.1. Lineage (NCBI taxonomy): Eukaryota > Metazoa > Arthropoda > Malacostraca > Decapoda > Parastacidae > Cherax > Cherax destructor. Next base: position 3,626 of record WNWK01024162.1, on the reverse strand, counting down.
ACCGTAGAGCAATTGCCTTACCAGGTGAGAAGATGGGTTTAACGAACCTATTGTCCCATCGTATCCCACTTGAACCTGGTACCAGACGGCGTGGCTGGACTCTCATTTACTTACTGTAAATATACCGTAACCATCCAGCAAGGAGTATATTTGACCTCCTATATATCTCTCCCAAGACCCACGCGACAATACCCCCAGATATCTTGTCATACCCCCAGATATCCTGTCATACCCCCAGATATCTTGTCATACCCCCAGATATCTTGTCATACCCCCAGATATCTTGTCATGCCCCATATATCCTGTCATACCCCAGATATCTTGTCATGCCCCCAGATATCCTGTCATACCCCAGATATCCTGTCATACCCCAGATATCTTGTCATACCCCAGATATCTTGTCATACCCCCAGATATCTTGTCATACCCCAGATATCCTGTCATACCCCAGATATCTTGTCATGCCCCATATATCTTGTCATACCCCCAGATATCTTGTCATGCCCCCAGATATCCTGTCATACCCCAGATATCCTGTCATACCCCCAGATATCTTGTCATACCCCCAGATATCTTGTCATACCCCCAGATATCTTGTCATACCCCCAGATATCCTGTCATACCCCCAGATATCTTGTCATACCCCCAGATATCTTGTCATACCCCAGATATCTTGTCATGCCCCAGATATCCTGTCATACCCCAGATATCCTGTCATACCCCCAGATATCTTGTCATACCCCCAGATATCTTGTCATACCCCAGATATCTTGTCATACCCCCAGATATCTTGTCATACCTCCAGATATCTTGTCATGCCCCAGATATCCTGTCATACCCCAGATATCTTGTCATACCCCCAGATATCTTGTCATACCCCCAGATATCTTGTCATACCCCCAGATATCTTGTCATACCCCCAGATATCTTGTCATACCCCCAGATATCTTGTCATACCCCCAGATATCCTGTCATACCCCCAGATATCTTGTCATACCCCCAGATATCCTGTCATACCCCCAGATTCCCCCACATCAGGGTGTTCACCCCAGTCAGTACAGGTTTTGTAGCCGGTTTTGTGAACCCTAAACCAGGCACCATTATTATTGTCTTCTTCTTCTTCTTC
>WNWK01024161.1:0-30106 GCA_009830355.1 Cherax destructor | reverse complement strand
AGACACTGAGCAGTGATACCAGTAGTTGTAGCAGACAATGAGCAGTGTTACCAGTTGTTGTAGCAGACACTGAGCAGTGATACCAGTTGTTGTAGCAGACACTGAGCAGTGACACCAGTTGTTGTAGCAGACACTGATCAGTGATACCAGTTGTTGTAGCAGACACTGAGCAGTGATACCAGTTGTTGTAGCAGACACTGAGCAGTGACACCAGTTGTTGTAGCAGACACTGAGCAGTGATACCAGTTGTTGTAGCAGACACTGAGCAGTGACACCAGTTGTTGTAGCAGACACTGAGCAGTGATACCAGTTGTTGTAGCAGACACTGAGCAGTGATACCAGTTATTGTAGCAAACACTGATCAGTGATACCAGTTGTTGTAGCAGACACTGAGCAGTGATACCAGTTGTTGTAGCAGACACTGAACAGTGATACCAGTTGTTGTAGCAGACACTGAATGATGGCACGTGTTGTAACAGACACTAAACAGCTTCTGTTACAACAAACACTGTTAGTGTCTGTAATGTTAGTAATATTAAGCAAATTTTTGCTACTGAAATAAAGTAAATTTTTCATCCATCAACCCATCACAAAAAAAAACGTTTTCATATATTTTCAATTTTTTATTTAATATATTCAGTTTTTAATGCTCACCAATCCTGTGTTTTTTTAATCCTATAGGATTGTTGATTGTTGATTTTTTTTATCATACAAGATTGATGAGCATTGAGTAATCGCCCACCACTACGCTGCCTCTTCTCTCGTCTGTCCCCAGTTAAGATATGATTTGGAAATTTTTCACCTTCATAGCCCAATAAAAATCCGAGTCTTCGTCTTAATAAGGCATACTAACGCTGTAATAATAATAATAATAATAATAATAATAATAATAATAATAATAATAATAATAATAATCTATTTCTCTAGGTACATGACACAACTTATACAGACCTTGCTAACTTCATTGACATACTATATAGAAAACTCCTAAGTTGTGTAGAGCATTTCGGGCAACTTGGGTTTTGTCCCCAGAATGCAACCCACACCAGTCGGCTAACACCCAGGTACCTATTTACTGCCTAGGTGAATAGAGACAGCAGTTGTCTTAAGGAAACACGCCCTCAATGTTTCCACCCGTACCGGGGATCGAACCACTGTCCTCAATGTCCCGTAGCTAGATCACACACTGAGGTCCAGAGTTCGAATCTCCGGTACGGATGGAAAGCATTAGAACACCTGCTGTCCCTGTTCACCCATCAGTATAAAATAGGTACCTGGGTGTTAGTCGATTGGTGTGGGTCGCATCCTGGGACAAAACTGACCTAATTTGCCCGAAATGCTCTGCATAACAAGCGGCTTTCTATATAGTAGTATGTCATTGATGTCAGCTAGACCTGTATACCTTGTACATGTACTTGTAGAAATAAAGATAATATTATTATTTTTTTTTATTACCACATCAGCCGATTCCCACCAAGGCAGGGTGGCCCGAAAAAGAAAAACTTTCATCATCATTCACTCCATCTTTGTCTTGCCAGAGGGGTGCTTTACACTACAGTTATAAAACTGCAACATTAACACCCCTCCTTTAGAGTGCAGACACTGTACTTCCCATCTCCAGGACTCAAGTTCGGCCTGCCGGTTTCCCTGAATTCCTTCATAAATGTTACTTTGCTCACACTCCAACAGCACGTCAAGTATTAAAAACCATTTGTCTCCATTCACTCCTATCAAATACGCTCACATATGCTTGCTGGAAATCCAAGCCCCTCGCACACAAAACCTCTTTTACACCGTCCCTCCAACCTTTTCCAGGCCGACCCCCTACCCCGCCTTCCTTCCACTACAGATTTATACACTCTCGAAGTCATTCTGTTTTGTTCTATTCTCTCTACATGTCCGAACCACCTCAACAACCCCTCCTCAGCCCTTTGGATAATAGTTTTGGTAATCCTGCGCCTCCTCCTAATTTCCAAACTCCGAATTCTCTGTATTATATTCACACCATACATTGCCCTCAGAAATGACATCGCCACTCCATCCAGCCTTCTCGTTGCTTCACACCCATATAAAAATGTTGGTATAACTATACTCTCATACATTCCCCTCTTTACTTCCATGGACAAAGTTCTTTGTCTCCACAGACTCCGAAGTGCACCACTCACCCTTTTCCACTCATCAATTATGATTCATTTCATCCTTCATAGACCCATTTGCTGACATGTCCACTCCCAAATATCTGAATACATTCACCTCCTCCATACTCTCTCCCTCCAATCTGATATCCAATCTTTCGTCACCTAATCTTTTTGTTATCCTCATCACCTTACTCTTTCCTATATTCACTTTCAATTTTCTTTTTTTACATACCCTACCAAATTCATCCACCAACCTCTGCAACTTCTCTTCAGAATCTCTCAAAAGCACAGTGTCATCAGCAAAAAGCAACTGTGACAACTCCCACTTTGTATTTGATTCTTTGTCTTTTAACTCCACACCTCTTGCCAAGACCCTCTCACTCACTTCTCTTACAACCCCATCTCTGTATATATTGAACAACCACGGTGACATCACACATCCTTCTCTAAGGCCCACTTTTACTGGGAAATAATCTCCCTCTTTCCTACACACTCTAACCTGAGCCTCACTATCCTCATAAAAGCTCTTCACTGCTTTCAGTAACCTACCTCGTATTCCATACACCTGCAACATCTGCCACATTGCCCCCTATCCACCCTATCATACGCCTTCTCCAAATCCATAAATGCCACAAAAACCTCTTTACCAGTTAATTGATTTAGTTGGAATTGAGTCCTGGAAATGGGAAGTACAATGCCTGCACTTTAAAGGAGGGGTTTGGGATAGTGACAGCTGGGAGGGACTTATTCTCAGCTGTCGTATCTGAGCGCCTCTGCTAAGACAGTGAGTATGCATGAGTGTGGTGAAAGTGTTGAATGATGATGATGAAAGTATTTTTCTTTTTGGGGATTTTATTTCTTTTTGGGTAACCCTGCCTCGGTGGGAGACGACCGACTTGTTGAAAAAAAAAAAAAAAAAAAATATATATATATATATATAGGATGGGGTCCACCTCTGGTGTCAATTGTGGGACCCATTGCCTCGGAGAAGTGGATAAAAAGACTTCAAGGAAGAATATTTAGAATATATATATATATATATATATATATATATATATATATATATATATATATATATATATATATATATATATATATATATATATATATATATATGGCGGAATTGGTAAAACTGGGGATTTTGGCTTAAATACCAACGCTCTTCTTGCTGAATAAGGCAAGCAAAATTTGTTTTGCAATAATTTCGCAAAAACTATTCTGAACCTAACGGAAAAAATATATTTCACTGTTTGTTTATTATTAAATTATTGTAAACTTATCTAAAATATATTTAGTTGGATTAGGTTAAATTAAATTGCGTTTGTTATCATAAGGTTAGGTAAGTTTTCTAAGTTTCCATTGGTAAAAAATTATTATTTTTTACATTAACATAAATGAAAACATATTCTTTAAACGTATAAGAGAAAATTAGAGAAATTACTTAATTGTAAATCAGTTCTTGCTAATTGACCAATTTTACCTATTCGGTACCACCCAGGGAGGTACTACCGTCCTGCCAAGTGAGTGTAAAACGAAAGCCTGTATTTGTTTTACATGATGGTAGGATTGCTGGTGTCTTTTTTCTGTCTCATAAACATGCAAGATTTCAGGTACGTCTTGCTACTTCTACTTACACAAAAGTCACGCTACACATACATGTACACGTTTATGTATACACACTCATCTGAGTTTTCTTTGATTTTATCTTAATAGTTCTTGTTCTTATTGCTTTTCCTTTCATATCCATGGGGAAGTGGAATAAGAATCTTTCCTCCGTAAGCCATGCGTGTTGTAAAAGTCAACTAAAATGCCGGGAACAATGGGCTAGTAACCCCTTTTCCTGTATAGATTTACTAAAAAGAAAAAGAAGAAAACCTTCAAAGTGGGATGTTTGAATGTGCGTGGATGTTGTGCGAATGATAAGAAAGAGATGGTTGTAGATGTTATGAATGAAAAGAAGCTGGATGTCCTGGCTTTACGTGAGACAAAGCTGAAGGGGGTAGGAGAGTTTCAGTGGGGAGAAATAAATGGGATTAGGTCAGGGGTTTCATATAGAGTTAGAGCTAAAGAAGGAGTGGCAATAATGTTGAATAATCAGTTATGGCAGGTAAAGAGGGGATATAAATGTATAAATTCAAGGATTATGTGGAGTAAAATAAAGGTTGGATGTGAAAAGTGGGTTATAGTAAGTGTTTATGCACCTGGAGAAGAGAGAAGTGTAGAGGAGAGAGAGAGATTTTGGGAAATATTGAGTGAGTGTGTGGGGAGTTTTGAACCAAGGGAGAGAGTAATTGTGGTTCGGGATCTTAATGCTAAAGTGGGTAAAAATGTTGTGGAGGGAGTAGTAGGTAAATTTGGGATGCCAGGGGTAAATGTAAATGGGGAACCATTAATTGAGCTATGTGTAGAAAGAGGTTTGGTAATAAGTAAAACATATTTTATGAAAAAGAGGATAAATAAATATACAAGGTATGATATAGCACGTAAGGAAAGTAGTTTGTTAGATTATGTATTGGTGGATAAAAGGTTGATGGGTAGGCTTCAGGATGTACATGTTTATAGAGGGGCAACGGATATATCGGATCATTATTTAGTTGTAGCTATAGTTAGAGTAAAAGGTAGATGGGACAAAACGAAAATGGTAACACCAAGTAAGAGAGAGGTAAAAGTGTATAAACTAAGGGAGGAGGAAGTTAGGGTGAGATATAAGCAACTATTGGCAGAAATGTGGGCTAGTGCAAGTATGAGTAGTGGGGGGGTGAAGAGAGTTGGGATAGTTTTAAAAATGCAGTATTAGAATGTGGGGCAGAAGTTTGTGGCTATAGGAGGGTGGGTGCAGGAGGAAAGAGGAGTGATTGGTGGAATGAAGAAGTAAAGGGTGTGATAAAAGAGAAAACGGTAGCTTATGAGAGGTTTTTACAAAACAGAAGTGTTAATAGAAGAGCAGAGTATATGGAGAGTAAAAGAAAGGTGAAGAGAGTGGTGAGAGAGTGCAAAAGAAGAGCAGATGAAAGAATGGGAGAGGCTCTGTCAAGAAATTTTGTTGAAAACAAGAAATTTTTTTTGGAGATAAACAAGGTAAGAAAGCCTAGGGAACGAATGGATTTGTCAGTTAAAAACAGAGTAGGGTAGTTAGTAGATGGGGAGCTGGAGGTATTGGGTAGATGGCGGGAATATTTTTAGGAACTTTTAAATGTCGATGAAAAAAAGAGAGGTGGTAATTTCATGTACTGGCCAGGGAGGTACAACATCGTTTAGGAGTGAAGAAGAGCAGGATGTGAGTGTGGGGGAGGTGCTTGAGGCATTACGTAGAATGAAAGGCAGTAAAGCAGCTGGAACTGACGGGATCATGACATAAATGTTAAAAGCAGGGGGAGATATAGTGTTGGAGTGGTTGGTATTTTTGTTTAATAAATGTTTGAAAGAGGGGAAGGTACCTTGGGATTGGCAGAGAGTTAAATGCAAAATGGGAGTTGACACAGTTACTTTTTGCTGATGATACTGTGCTTATGGGAGATTCTAAAGAAAAGTTGCAAAGGTTAGTGGACGAGTTTGGGAGGGTGTGTAAAGGTAGAAAGTTGAAAGTTAACATAGATAAGAGTAAGGTGATGAGGGTATCAAACAATTTAAATAAAGAAATATTGGATATCACGTTGGAGAGAGGGATTATGGAAGAATTAAATGTTTTCAGATATTTGGGAGCTGACGTGTCAGCGGATGGGTTTATGAAGGATGAGGTTAACCATCGAATTGATGAAGAAAAAAAGGTGAGTGGTGCGTTGAGGTATCTGTAGAGACAAAAAACGTTATCCATGGAGGCAAAGAAGGGAATGTACGAAAATATAGTGGTACCAACACTCTTATATGTGTGAGGAATGGGTTGCAAATGCTGCAGCGAGGAGGCGGCTGGAGGCAGTGAAGATGTCCTGTCTAAGGGCAATGTGTGGTGTAAATATTATGCAGAAAATTCGGAATGTGGAAATTAGGAGAAGGTGTGGAGTTACTAAAAGTATTTGTCAGAGGGGTGAAGAGGGGTTGTTGAGGTGGTTTGGTCATTTAGAGAGAATGGATCAAAGTAGAATGACGTGAAGAGCGTATAAATCTGAAGGGGAAGACGGGGTAGGGGTCGTCCTAGAAAAGGTTGGAGGGAGGGGGTAAAGGAAGTTTTGTGGGCGAGGGGCTTGGACTTCCAGCAAGCATGTGTGAACATGTTAGATAGGAGTGAATGGAGACGAATGGTTTTTGGGACCTATTTGAGTGTGAGCAGGGTAACATTTTGTGAAGGGATTCAGGGAAACCAGTTAATTGATTTAGTTGGACTTGAGTCCTGGAAATGGGAAGTACAAATCCTGCACTTTAAAGGAGGGGTCTGGGATAGTGACAGCTGGAAGCGACTATTCTCAGCTGTCGTATCTGAGCGCCTCAGCAAAGACAGTGATTATGTATGAGTGTGGTGAAAGTGTTGAATGATGATGAAAGTATTTTCTTTTTGGGGATTTTTTTTCTTTTTGGGTCACCCTGCCTCGGTGGGAGACGGCCGACGTGTTGAAAAAAAAAAAAAAAATATATATATATATATATATATATATATATATATATATATATATATATATATATATATATATATATATATATATATATACTATATATATTTTAATTCTATAGGGAGGTACCACCTCTAGAACTTTACTGGGGACTCTCATCCTCAGAGAAGGCAATAAACGTACCTCAGGAAAACTCAACGTTCTCCCGGAGCTGTTTGAATATTTTCTTCTCCTACCACCCCTATATATATTTTGTGTGTACTTTATTAATAGACAGAATACATTGACAGAAAACACAAACATGAACATGAATACATTGGTACAATATATCCAAGATATATATATATATATATATATATATATATATATATATATATATATATATATATATATATATATATATATATATATATATATATATATATATCATACATATATATATATATATATATATATATATATATATATATATATATATATATATATATATATATATATATATAATATATATATATATAATTGCCAGGTAATATAAATATCACTGACAATTTTCGTAGGAGTTTCCGTACTCGAGAAAAAGGGAGACATTAATGGGAGATATCTGTTAGTTATGCAAAGGGAGACAGACGCTAGATATGATATAAATTATTTTTTTTACCACATATATAGACAGATCTGGTAAATGTCTTACGAATTTTCGCTTCTATAGAAAGGGGCCCATTAAAAGGGACTCATTTAAAGGGAAGGCATCTGTAATTTTAAGGTAAGACGGTCATAGTTATCATCCCACAAGATTCTGAGGCAAAGTCTGGTTCAATCTGTGCTTGAGTGACCTGGCCGATCATCTTTCACACTTTCTCTGCCTTCAGAAAATCGTTTGTGCCATTAAAAAATACGTGCACGAGACGTGTACTCTTCACCGTAAGTCTCAGTCAATAACTAAAATGTTTCTGTCATGGATTTCTTCTGTTTCACAAGAAACTTGATGTTAACCCGCTGTTCACCTTTGCACTCCGACATTTTCCGAACTAGGGTAAGAAAACGTGTATTGAACACGTGTCCACTCGAACTGAATGAAGCGATCGAGTTGAGCCTCGTCTCGCTGTGACAAGTTAGAATATATTGTAATATATTTGTCTTTCCCCTACCACTCTTGCTTCCCGAGCTATTGGGTTAGTCCTTTTTTGTGTGTAGGACCTCATATATGTACGTATAATAAAATTATAGATAAATTGTAGTGTGAAACGTTTAATATTTATAAATAAATCGGGAGGGGAAGGTTATTGATCAGGGTAATGAGAAATTAAAAAGACACTGAATGTATAATCCGATACAAATTTTTCAATTCTAAGTTACTTATACTAAATAGTCAGCAGTAATATATCAGGAATATACCAGGAAGGAGGATAATATTATTAGAATGATAAGTAGCAGTGATAGGGTAAAGCCGAGACACATTGCTCACATACAGTGCAGCACCCACAGTCACCCTACATGTACAGTGCTAGTCGGCACCCCACATGCTACTTAGCCTTTCACTCAGTTTTCTCCTCTTCTCTTCTTTTTTTCTTCTTCCTTCTCGTCTTCTTTCACTTCTCCTTAATTATAATCTCCTTTTACATGAGTGAGCATACCAGAGGGTCAACTTAGAGTCTAAGAGTGTTTGAAAATGTTCAACTAATGACAACCTTGGAGGGATGTATGGTATTCAGTTCTTTTCCCCACCTTGAGGCATCCACCGGGATGCTTCTTACATCCCCCTTTCTTTCCTTAAAAAAAAGAGAGCTAGGGAATCTACGATTATCTTGTGTCTTTTTTCATCATTAACTCTACAAATTCCCTAGAAATACAGCATCTTAACTACTAAGTACAATCTTCTCTTAGTTTATTTTTGAGAATACAGTTTTCCAACAAACCATATTCATAAATCGTAAAAAAAAGGTCACGTTAAATCTCACAACCACGAATACCAAACCCGTCGTTCACAAAAGATGACACTAGTTGTTACATTCATTACGAGTTTCACCCTACATAAATCGAGCCAATAATTGCCCCAAAGAACAAAACACCTCCCAAGGGCCCTTGACAAGCACTCTTCACAGCTGACACCCCGACCATCTTCAGTACTCCTAGAAGCACTCCAGAAGCATTAAATTTGATTACTGACCTCCTGGGGTCATAACTGCAGGGACTTGAAATAACTGGAAATTGTAGAACTGAAAACATGTTCAGAGGAGCTTCAAATGCACTCAGTCAGGAGCCCAAGTTACTGGAGCACCTGAAGTCTCTCGAAATCCCTCCATTCCGTAGAAACTTTATAATAACATTCATATCTACACTTTGTAATTAACATACAGTTTTCAAAAGAAAATCTCCCCCAAATTCTTTATTCCTCAGTACAGTTTTAATCTCATGACAAAATAATTTCTAATACAATATAGGGTAATTTAAATTTGTATTTACATCTGCTGTACATTTAATTTCCTAAAGTTTTAGAATTTAGAAAATTCTTTGCCAAAATAATTTTAAAGTTTTCAAAGTACGTATATTAAATAACATACCTACAGATAAAATGAAAAAAACTTTATATATGCAAATTAATAAACAATTCACAGAAGTATGTTAACATCAATATACTGAAATATATTGTATCCAGCGTTTCATCTCATCCCCTGCATGCATCGACACAACTAGAGATTTTTACAATGCTAGGAATTCGCAAGAGCAGGCGAAATATTCACAAACACTGATCTCTGGCCGACGGAGACTCGAACCTACGGACCTCATGACAAGGTACGCAGTGCTTTACCGACCGTACCACACACTGCGAACCTTGTTGCAAGGTTCGTAGGTTTGAGTCTCCTTCGGCCAGAGATCAGTGTTATATATATATATATATATATATATATATATATATATATATATATATATATATATATATATATATATATATATTTTTTTTTTTTTCAACAAGTCGCCCGTCTCCCACCGAGGCAGGGTGACCCAAAAAGAAAGAAAATCCCCAAAAATAAAATACTTTCATCATCATTCAACACTTTCACCACACTCATACATAATCACTGTCTTTGCAGAGGAGCTCAGATACGACAGCTGAGAAAAGTCCCTCCCAGCTGTCACTATCTCAGACCCCTCCTTTAAAGTGCAGGCATTGTACTTCCCATTTCCAGGACTCAAGTCCAATTAAATCAATTAACTGGTTTCCCTGAATCCCTTCACAAAATGTTACCCTGCTCACACTCCAACAGATCGTCATGTCCCAAAAACCATTCGTCTCCATTCACTCCTATCTAACACGCTCACAAATGCTTGCTGGAAGTCCAAGCCCCTCGCCCACAAAACCTCCTTTACCCCTTCCCTCCAACCTTTTCTAGAACGACCCCTACCCCGCCTTCCTTCCCCTACAGATTTATACGCTCTCCAAGTCATTCTCTTTGATCCATTCTCTCTAAATGACCAAACCACCTCAACAACCCCTCTTCAGCCCTCTGACAAATACTTTTAGTAACTCCACACCTTCTCCTAATTTCCACATTCCGAATTTTCTGCATAATATTTACACCACACATTGCCCTTAGACAGGACATCTCCACTGCCTCCAGCCTCCTCCTCGCTGCAGCATTTGCAACCCATGCTTCACACCCATATAAGAGTGTTGGTACCACTATACTTTCGTACATTCCCTTCTTTGCCTCCATGGATAACGTTCTTTGTCTCCACAGATACCTCAATGCACCACTCACCTTTTTCCTTCATCAATTCTATGGTTAACCTCATCCTTCATAAACCCATCCGCTGACACGTCAACTCCCAAATATCTGAAAACATTTACTTCTTCCATAATCCCTCTCTCCAATGTGATATCAAATTTTTCTTTATTTAAATCGTTTGATACCCTCATCACCTTACTCTTATCTATGTTCACTTTTAACTTTCTACCTTTACACACTCTCCTAAACTCGTCCACTAACCTTTGCAACTTTTCTTTAGAATCTCCCATAAGCACAGTATCATCAGCAAAAAGTAACTGTGTCAACTCCCATTTTGCATTTAATTCCCCATAATTTAATCCCACCCCTCTCCCCAACACCCAAGCATTTACTTATTTTACAACCCCATCTATAAATATATTAAACAACCATGGTGACATTACACATCCCTGTCTAAGACCTACTTTTACCGGGAAGTAATCTCCCTCTCTCCTACACACCCTAACCTGAGCCTCACTATCCTCATAAAAACTCTTTACAGCCATCAGTAACTTACTACCTATTCCATACACTTGCAACATTTGCCACATTGCTCCCCTATCCACTCTATCATATGCCTTTTCTAAATCGATAAATGCAATAAAAACTTCTCTACCTTTATCTAAATACTGTTCACATATATGCTTCACTGTAAACACTTGATCTACACATCCCCTACCCACTCTAAAGCCTCCTTGCTCATCTGCAATCCTACTCTCTGTCTTACCTCTAATTCTTTCAATAATAACCCTGCCATACACTTTACCTGGTATACTCAGTAAACTTATTCCCCTATAATTTTTACACTCTCTTTTATCCCCCTTCCCTTTATATAAAGGAACTATACATGCTCTCTGCCAATCCCTAGGTACCTTCCCCTCTTTCATACATTTATTAAACAAAAATACCAACCACTCCAGCACTATATCCCCCCCTGCTTTTAACATTTCTGTCATGATTCCGTCAATTCCAGCTGCTTTACCCCCTTTCATTCTACGTAATGCCTCACGCACCTCCCCACACTCACATCCTGCTCTTCTTCACTCCTAAACGATGTTGTACCTCCCTGGCCAGTACATGAAATTACCGCCTCCCTTTTTTCATCGACATTTAAAAGTTCCTCAAAATATTCCCGCCATCTACCCAATACCTCCAGCTCCCCATCTACTAACTACCCTACTCTGTTTTTAACTGACAAATCCATTCGTTCCCTAGGCTTTCTTACCTTGTTTATCTCACTCCAAAAAATTTCTTGTTTTCAGCAAAATTTCTTGACAGAGCCTCTCCCATTCTTTCATCCGCTCTTCTTTTGCACTCTCTCACCACTCTCTTCACCTTTCTTTTACTCTCCATATACTCTGCTCTTCTATTAACACTTCTGTTTTGTAAAAACCTCTCATAAGCTACCTTTTTCTCTTTATCACACCCTTTACTTCTTCATTCCACCACTCACTCCTCTTTCCTCCTGCACCCACCCTCCTATAGCCACAAACTTCTGCCCCACATTCTAATACTGCATTTTTAAAACTATCCCAACTCTCTTCAACCCCCCCACTACTCCTTCTTGCACTAGCCCACCTTTCTGCCAATAGTTGCTTATATCTCACCCTAACTTCCTCCTCCCTTAGTTTATACACTTTTACCTCTCTCTTACTTGCTGTTGCCATTTTCTTTTTGTCCCATCTACCTTTTACCCTAACTGTAGCTACAACCAAATAATGATCTGATATATCCGTTGCCCCTCTATAAATATGTACATCCTGAAGCCTACTCATCAACCTTTTATCCACCAATACATAATCCAACAAACTACTTTCCTTACGTGCTATATCATACCTTGTATATTTATTTATCCTCTTTTTCATAAAATATGTATTACTTATTACCAAACCTCTTTCTACACATAGCTCAATTAATGGTTTCCCATTTACATTTACCCCTGGCACCCCAAATTTACCTACTACTCCATCCACAACATTTTTACCCACTTTAGCATTAAGATCCCCAACCACAATTACTCTCTCACTTGGTTCAAAACTCCCCACACACTCACTCAACATTTCCCAAAATCTCTCTCTCTCCTCTACACTTCTCTCTTCTACAGGTGCATAAACACTTACTATAACCCACTTTTCACATCCAACCTTTATTTTACTCCACATAATCCTTGAATTTATACATTTATATTCCTTCTTTACCTGCCATAACTGATTATTCAACATTATTGCCACTCCTTCTTTAGCTCTAACTCTATTTGAAACCCCTGATCTAATCCCATTTATTTCTCCCCCCTTCAGCTTTGTCTCACTTAAAGCCAGGACATCCAGCTTCTTTTCATTCATAACATCTACAATCATCTCTTTCTTATCATTCGCACAACATCCACGCACATTCAAACATCCCACTTTGAAGGTTTTCTTCTTCTTCTTTTTAGTAAGCTATACAGGAAAAAGGGTTACTAGCCCATTGTTCCCGGCATTTTAGTTGACTTTTACAACACACATGGCTTACGGAGGAAAGATTCTTATTCCACTTCCCCATGGATATGAAAGGGAAAAGCAATAAGAACAAGAACTATTAAGATAAAATCAAAGAAAACTCAGATGAGTGTGTATACATAAACGTGGACATGTTTGCGTAGTGTGACCTAAGTGTAAGTATAAGTAGCAAGACGTACCTGAAATCTTGCATGTTTATGAGACAGAAAAAAAGACACCAGCAATCCTACCATCATGTAAAACAGTTTCAAGTTTCTGTTTCACAGTCACCTGGCAGGATGGTAGTACCTCCCTGGGTGGTTGCTGTCTACCAACCTACTACCTACAATATATATATATATATATATATATATATATATATATATATATATATATATATATATATATATATATATATATATATATGCTAGAATTCGCAAGAGCAGGCGAAATATTCACAAACACTGATCTCTGGCCGACGGACTCGAACCTAGAACCTCATGACAAGGTACGCAGTGCTTACGACCGTACCACACTGGTCCAATACCTTGGCATCCAGCTTCGCTAGACGTTATTCCAAGGCAGCCAGCTTTCAGGCAGGAAGGCTTACAGCTTTCATCTCATCCCCTGCATGCATCGACACAACTAGAGATTTTACAATGCTAGGAATTCGCAAAGCTGCCTGAAAGCTGGCTGCCTTGGAATAACGTCTAGCGAAAGCTGGATGCCAAGGTATTGGACCAGTGTGGTACGTCGGTAAGCACTGCGTACCTTGTCATGAGGTTCGTAGGTTCGAGTCTCCGTCGGCCAAGATCAGTGTTTATATATATATATATATATATATATATATTATATATTGTGGTGTGTGTGTGTGTGTGTGTGTGTGTGTGTGTGTGTGTGTGTGTGTGTGTGTGTGTATGTTGTTCGAAACTACATTTTCATCTATTAAAATCGCCTCTTTTACTCTAAATTGCTGTATGTTGCAGGAATTCAAAATTTCCTCAAAACTAAAAACTAAAGATGTCGAGGTCTTTTCGAAATACTGGGAGTAAAATTGATTGCTTTTGCAAGATTTTAAAAAGGGGGCGGTGGTACATGTACCCCCTATCCTGAAGGGATTTGCACACATGCAGAGGGTAAGTAAGCAGGGAAGACAGGCAGAGGGCAAGCAGGCAATCAGGCCATGCAGGAAGAAGGGAAGCTGCGGGGGTATGTAACAGGCATAGGGAACCGGCTGAGGGCAGGCGGGCTCAGTGCTGGTAGGCAGGGAGTGTGCGGGCATGCAGAAGGGATAGACAACAGGGATGCAGACTAGCAGAAGGCACGCACTCTGAGGACAAGCATGCAGTGAGGACAACAGGTAGAATAGGAAGACTGCACAAGGTTAAGGACAGGCAGTGGACTAGCAGGCAGAAGAGGGAGAGAGATGGAACAGGCCGAAGCCAGGTAACAGAAGCCAGGCAGGCAGAGGAGACAGGTAGCTGGAACATGTAATGAGGTCAGTGTTCTCTGTTCCGGTGAAGCCGTACACAGGTTGCAGAGTTCCAAAAAGGAAACAGCAAGACTTTTTTTTCCGGTTGAGAACAATAAGTTGCGTCTGCCTGAGTATACTTGTCTGCTTGTCTCTGGTTTATCTCTCTCTCTCTCCCTCCTTCCTCTCTGACTTCCACTCATTCAACCGTAACAAAAAAAAATAAGTTTTTCCCAGTAACGAAAGAATCTCTGTACAATTCAGCAACTTCGTTGAGCGAGTCTGTCCTCTACAGCGGCCACTGATGAAAACATGGATCAGTAACAGCTGCAGCTCTGACTCAATAGCCTCGGACAATAAAGGCCCCGGAGGAACACAACTGATGCCGGGTTATCGCGGATTCTTGGGTATATTTTTCTCATTCTAACTGTTGTCGGATTATCGCGAATTCTTGTGTCTATTTCCACCCAAACAAAACAAACCAACCCCCACCTCACCCTCCAAACTATAGGATTAAAAAATCCTCTTAACTGGTTAGGCAGAAAGACTACGAAACAAAGGCCGCCGAACATTGCCTCATTATCACCTCTTTTTGGTTGCTTGCAACCTGCTGCCAGCCCACCTCACTCCCTCCCTCAGTTCCTATCTCCCTACCTGTAACATCCCACCCTCCCTACTACCCTCCTTCCGTCTCTCTCTCTCTCCCTCCCTCATTCCCATTTTCTACTATTTGCGCCTTTATCTATCTCTATTTTTCTAAGCTGCTCAATAAAACAGTTTTTTACTGTTCCAGATTAGTTTTATCGTTACCGTGGACCCTGGGATCCGTGGACCCCGGGATCCGTGGACCCCGGGATCCCTTGATGAAGCTACTTTTTACCAGCAACTTTTACGACTGAAACAATTTCCAGGACACACACACATACACACACACACACACACACACACACATACATACATACATACATACACACACACACACACACACACACACACACACACACACACACACACACACACACACAAGGCAGACAGGGACAGGATGTTCCAAAGAGGAAACACAGAAACAAGGGGACACAATTGGAAGCTGAAGACTCAGATGAGTCAAAGGGATGTTAGGAAGTGGAATAGTCTAGCAAACGATATAGTGGAGGCAGGAACCATACATAGTTTTAAGACAAGGTATGATAAAGCTCATGAAGCAGGGAGAAATGAAACCCAGTAGCGGAGAGTAAAGGGCGGGGCCAGGAGCTGAGTGTCGACCCCTGCAACCACAATTAGTTGAGTACAATTAGGTGAGTACACACACACACACACACGTAGGAGGAGTGGCACGAAAGAGTCAAAGAGGCATCACCGGACATAATAGCTCTCACAGAAACCAAGCTCACATGTATGATAACAGATGCCATCTTTCCAATGGGATACCAGATCCTGAGGAAAGCCAGAGGGAACAGAGGTGGTGGAGGAGTGGCACTGCTGATCAAAAGCCGATGGGATTTTTATGAGCTGGAGAGAGGAGACAGAGGAGAAGCAGGAGATTACATAGTAGGAATGCTACAGTCTGGAGGTCTCAAGGTGGTAATTGCAGTGATGTATAACTCACCACAGAACAACAGGAGGACAAGGCAAGAGTATGATGAGAGTAATAGAGCGATGGTTGACTCACTGGCTGAAGTGGCCAGAAGGGCTCATGCGAGCAGGGCAATGCTACTGATCATGAGTGACTTCAACCACAAGAAAATAGACTGGGAGAACTTGGAGCCACATGGGGCCAAGATACGTGGAGGGCTAAGATGATGGAGGTGGTACTGGAAAACTTCATGTACCAACACGTAAGGGATATTACTAGGGAGAGAGGAGAAGATGAACCAGCGAGACTGGACCTAGTATTCACCTTGAGTAGTGCGGATATTGAGGACATCGCACATGAAAGTCCCCTCGGGGCAAGTGATCATATGGTTTTAAGCTTTGAATACACAGTAGAGTTACAAGTGGAGGGGGAGGCAGATAGGGCCAGAAGAATGAAGCCAAACTACAAAAAAGGGGACTACGCGGGCATGAAGAACTTCCTAAACGGGGTTCAATGGGACAGAGAACTGGAAGGGAAATCAGTAAACAAGATGATGGAATATGTGACAACAAAATGCAAGGAAGCTAAGGAGAGGTTTGTACCCAAGGGAAACAGAAACAATGAAAAAGCCAGGATCAGCCCGTGATTCACCCAAAGGTGCAGGGAGGCCAAAACCAAGTGTGCTAGGGAATGGAAGAAGTATAGAAGGCAAAGGACCCAAGAAAATAAGGAGAGCAGTCATTGAGCCAGAAACGAATATGCACAGGTAAGAAGGGAGGCCCAACGACAGTATGAGAATGACATAGAAGCGAAAGCCAAATCTGACCCGAAGCTGTTGTACAGCCACATCAGGAGGAAAACAACAGTCAAGGACCAGGTGATCAGGCTGAAGAAGGAAGGAGGGGAGGTCACAAGAAATGACCGCGAAGTGTGTGAGGAGCTCAACATGAGATTCAAAGAGGTGTTCACAGAGGAGATAGAAGGGCCTCCAGAAAGGAGGAGAGGTAGGGTACACCATCAGGTGCTGGACACAATACACACAACTAAGGAGGAAGTGAAGAGGCTACTAAGCGAGCTGGATACCTCAAAGGCGATGGGGTCGGATAACATCTCTCCATGGGTCCTGAGAGAGGGAGCAGAGGAGCTATGTGTACCCCTAACAACAATCTTCAACACGTCTATCGAGGTATGGAAAACAGCAAATGTAGTTCCAATTTTTAAAAAAGGAGACAAGAACGTAGCACTAAACTACAGACCAGTGTCACTGACATGTATAGTATGGAAGGTCATGGAGAAGATTATCAGGAAAAGAGTGGTGGAGCACCTAGAAAAGAATGAGCTTATCAACGACGGCCTACACGGTTTCAGGGACGGGAAATCCTGTGACACAAACCTACTGGAGTTCTATGACAGGGTGACAGCAGTAAGACAAGAGAGAGAGGGGTGGGTAGATTGCATATTCCTGGACTGTAGGAAGGCATTTGACACAGTTCCACACAAGAGATTAGTGCAGAAGCTGGAGGAGCAGGCAGGGATAACAGGGAAGGCACTACAATGAATCAGGGAATACCTGTTAGGAAGACAGCAGCGAGTCATGGTACGTGGCGAGGTGTCAGAGTGGGCGCCGGTGACGAGTGGGGTTCCACAGGGGTCAGTCCTAGGACCGGTGCTGTTTCTGGTAATTGTGAACGACATGACGGAAGGAATAGACTCCGAAGTGTCCCTGTTTGTACATGATGTGAAGTTGATGAGAAGAATTCAACCGCACGAGGACCAGGCAGAACTACAAAGGGATCTGGACAGGCTGCAAGCCTGGTCCAGCAATTGGCTCCTGGAGTTCAACCCCACCAAGTGCAAAGTCATGAAGATTGGGGAAGGGCAAAGAAGACCGCAGACGGAGTACAGTCTAGGGGGCCAGAGACTACAAACCTCACTCAAGGAAAAAGATCTTGGGGTGAGTATAACACCAGGTACATCTCCTGAGGCGCACATCAACCAAATAACTGCTGCAGCATATGGGCGCCTAGCAAACCTAAGAACAGCATTCCGACATCTTAATAAAGAATCGTTCAGGACCCTGTACACTGTGTACGTTAGGCAATACTGGAGTATGCAGTACCAGTATGTAACCCACATCTAGCCAAGCACGTAAAGAAGCTAGAGAAAGTGCATAGGTTTGCAACAAGACTAGTCCCAGAGGTAAGGGGTATGTCCTACGAGGAGAGGTTAAGGGAAATCGACCTGACGACACTGGAGGACAGGAGAGATAGAGGAGACATGATAACGACATATAAGATACTGAGAGGAATTGACAAGGTAGACAGAGACAGAATGTTCCAGAGATGGGACACAGCAACAAGGGGACATATTTGGAAGTTGAAGACTCAGATGAATCACAGAGATGTTAGGAAGTATTTCTTCAGTCACAGAGTGGTCGGGAAGTGGAATAGTTTGGGAAGCGATGTAGTGGAGGCATGTTCCATACATAGCTTTAAGAAGAGGTATGATAAAGCTCATGGCGCAGGGAGAGTGACCCAGTTGCGGCCAGTGAAGAGGCTGGGCCAGGAGCTATGAATCGACCCCTGCAACCACAACTAGGTGAGTACACACACACACACACAATTCCAGGAGCTGTGATTCGACCCCAGCAACCACAAGTGGGTGAGTACACACACACACAGAACATGGTCTTTCACCCTATGGTCACCTCCAATTCCTCGGATCACCCTATGATCACCTGCATTTCCTAGGATCAAGATTTATCCCAACGTATATTTTCGTAGAAATTAAATTCGTTTCTTTTTCAGAGTAATACTTTTTTATAAATATATTTAGGTTAGGTGGGCGAAATGTAGATAGTGTTGTCTATAGAGTTTAATACTCACAAGGTACATAAAAATTTAAGAGTAATCATATTCCAACATTGGAAAAAAATTATTATTATGTTAAAGCATAAATATAACATTAGATAGTGTATTAGTGCTGAAGGTGTTGTTATTAAAGATAACATCTGGTGAGGGAGAGTGTTGGTGGCGTATTAGTGTTGGTGGTGAAGGGTGTTGGTAATGATGGTGGTGGTGATGAAAGGAGATGGTGGTGGGGATGATGTTGCCGTTTTACTGGGAATAATGTGTGTAATAGAAGATTATATCTGGTAACGATGGTTGGTGGTGATGCTGGTTGGTGGTGATGATGGTTGATGGTGATGATGGTTGGTGGTGATTGGGTTGATGGTTGGTGGTGATGCTGGTTGGTGGTGATGATGGTTGATGGTGATGATGGTTGGTGGTGATTGGGTTGATGGTTGGTGGTGATGCTGGTTGGTGGTGATGATGGTTGATGGTGATGATGGTTGGTGGTGATTGGGTTGATGGTTGGTGGTGATGCTGGTTGGTGGTGATGATGGTTGATGGTGATGATGGTTGGTGGTGATTGGGTTGATGGTTGGTGGTGATGCTGGTTGGTGGTGATGATGGTTGATGGTGATGCTGGTTGGTGGTGATGATGGTTGATGGTGATGATGGTTGATGGTGGTTGATGATGGTGGCTGCTACTGACAGCCCAAACAGTTACATTTAAGCATCTTGCAGAAGTAATAGACCGGGTTCTCACTTGTCTCCTCTGACCTATTTTCCCACGAATTCGATAATTATCAAACAAAATTAGTAAACAACAATAACGTACCTGGACTACATTTATCCCCCCAAGGGTGTTATTTAATTAATGGTACCTTTTTATGACAGAATATCACAGCTGACCTACATAAACACACACGACCGGTGAAGAGTCGGAGCCAGGGGTTATGACTCGACCCATGAAACCACAATTAGGTGAGTACACACACTACTTTCAATAGGTTTTATACTGAGGTAACCACATTCAAAACCAGAAAAGAGGGGGGCAGGAGCTATGAATCGACCTCTGCAACCACAAATAGCTAAGTACACACACTCACACTCACACACCATCTTAGTTTCCACTGTAGTTGTCACTCAATACTTTCCATAAATACTTCAACCTGCTGCCTCTTACCTTCTTACTATTCTCTTACCTTCATCTATCTTTCTTCTTACCTTCTTCTTAGTAAACATATTTCTCATAATAATTTTTTTTTCACTACACAATGACTTGCAAGATTAAAATAATTTCTATCTAAAACATATACATTTTGACAACATTCTACCAACTCACACTTCTTGGTTACCTGTATCGTCACACTACCTGTTGATACCTGTCCTGCCCGTCACGTCACTCATACCTGTCCTGCCCGTCACGTCACTCATACCTGTCCTGCCCGTCACGTCACTCATACCTGTCCTGCCCGTCACGTCACTCATACCTGTCCTGCCCGTCACGTCACTCATACCTGTCCTGCCCGTCACGTCACTCATACCTGTCCTGCCCGTCTCGTCACTCATACCTGTCCTTCCCGTCACGTCACTCATACCTGTCCTTTGTATTCTATTGTCCCCATAACTGTTTTAAATTATTTCATAACTTTACCGACAAGATGTTACACTTAAACATGTTTCTTACCTTAATATAAATTTAACCACAACTAAATACATCATAAGATTTATCTTTCCACATAAGGTTATCCTTCAAACTTATCCAGGTATGTGATTTGTACCATAGATAAAGTATTAGCATGTCATAGTATCGCTAAAGTAAGTCCTGGTTACACTACTCAACCCAGCAGACGCATTCTAATTCAACATTCGTATAGTTTGAAAAGCGTATTCCATACTAATTTGCATTGTCACTTGCAATATCTATGCAAAATACCACTTCCCTTTGATCACCCACAGTAAAGCTCCACAGGAATACCCTTAAAATCGTATATTCTTTTTTTCAATCCAATGTGACTCACGAAATCGTAATGACACGATTGCAAACAAGCCATACCACGGGTGGAGTTCGAACCCGCGGTCAGAGAGTCTCAAAACTCCAACCGTCCCATAAGCCACTGGGCCCCAGTGGCTTACGCAACTGTCTGGTGTTTTGAGACTCTCTGACCGCGGGTTCGAACCCCACTTGTGGTATGGTTTCAATCCAATCTTCTCTTGTCTCACTCGTACCCTTCTCTCAGAAACACGTCTCATCCAGATTAAATCTCTGATCATTCAATGAACTTTCCATACAATGTACTCACTATTACCTCCGTACTCATAACTCTGTCTCCATCAACCGTTTTCACAACGATCAACCTGTATCCAAAACTTTATATCAAGAACACCAAAAAAGAAAAAAATATATGAACACCAAAAAATCCCACAACCACTAATCTATAAATCAACATATTAGAATCTCAGATCACGCACAACATACTGTTTCATCATTCACTAATTTGAACAACATGTTCACCATTCTTTACACATTTTCACTAACAAATCACACATACACCAAAAATTACAACATTGAACACCAAAAAATCGCACAAGCTACACAATCTCGAAATAAAAAAAATTACACAAATCAGTCACCATCACACCATTACACTAAATTTAAACCTTCAAACAATCTGAAAATCCCACACAATTACGTCTCAATCACCATCTCAGTCACACCTATTAATCACCGAAAAAATTCATGAACATCAAAATTACATCTCAATCACTAAAAGTCACATAATAATCAAACATTACGATGCAATCACCAAAATTTACATTCATCTCTAATCACCAATCCAAACTCATATTATCCACAACTTTTCTCTATAACTCGAACTAAAATTCTCAAAACTGACATCAGGATCATCAACATTACAACATAATCACCAAAAATCACACAAACACCCAGTTACAAATTATACACACTTGAAATAAAAAAATATACCTGTCAATCACCAAAACATTACATCATAACATCAATAACCAAATATCACGAGCACACCCAAAATTACAAATTACACACACTCAAAGTAAAAATATATACATATCAATCACCTAATTAGAATCACAAATCACACAAGCCAATTAAAATTTACAACTTCCCACGATCTGAAAATTCTACTTCCACCAATCTTCACACAATCACATCTCAGTCACCACGTCAATCACTAAATTACAATCTTATTCACACAACACCACACTTTTCACCATTACAGTAATTTGAACACTATATTCACCACTCTTTTACTGCACTTCACTACTCAAAATGACATATATACTTTAACAAAGCAATCTACCCAAAATTACATCTCAATCGTCAAAAATTATACTTTAACAAATCACCCCCACCCGAAATTACATCACAAGCACCAAAATTATAGTACTTCACCAAGATTTTGCACTCAACTCTAATTACTAAACCCAACTCATCATAATATCCACAAATTTTCTCTACAACTACAACAAAAATGTCATATCTTTACACAAGTCTCTCCACTAATCAGTCAAATTAAATTTCCTGTCATTGTACTCAATGAAACATGTTATTTAAATCCCATCGATTCATCCAAGAAGAAGAATTTTTTCTCTTTTAATACCTTCAGTCACCCGATGTTTATATTTATATTAGCGGGGGAAATAATTCAAATTTTACATGATGAACATGTCCATCAGAGTCTTAAAAACTCACCACTTAATCTATTTCCCCACTTAACTAACGTTAAGGGCTTTCATCACATTGTCAGTCACTACATCTACACTACATGGGTAGTGTATGGGGAGGTCATAGTCACTACATCTACACTACATGGGGAGGTCATAGTCACTACATCTACACTACATGGGTAGTGTATGGGGGATCAGTCACTACGTCTACACTACATGGGTAGTGTATGGGGATCATAGTCACTACATCTACACTACATGGGTAGTGTATGGGGAGGTCATAGTCACTATATCTACACCACATGGGTAGTGTATGGGGAAGTCATAGTCACTACATCTACACTACATGGGTAGTGTAGGGGATCAGTCACTACGTCTACACTACATGGGTAGTGTATGGGGATCATAGTCACTACATCTACACTACATGGGTATTGTATGGGGGTCATAGTCACTACATCTACACTACATGGGTAGTGTATGGGGAGGTCATATTCACTACATCTACACTACATGGGTAGTGTATGGGGGGATCATAGTCACTACATCTACACTACATGGTTAGTGTATGGGGGGATCATAGTCACTACATCTACACTACATGGGTAGTGTATGTGGGGTCATAGTCACTACATCTACACTACATGGGTAGTGTATGGAGGGTCATAGTCACTACATCTACACTACATGGGTAGTGTATGGGGGTCATAGTCACTACATCTACACTACATGGGTAGTGATGGGTATAGTCACCATGGAGTGATGGGTCATAGTCACTACATCTACACTACATGGGTAGTGTATGGGGGTTCATAGTCACTACATCTACACTACATGGGTATTGTATGGGGGATCATAGTCACTACATCTACACTACATGGGTAGTGTACGGGGGTCATTGATGAGCTAAGGATATCAGTGAGGACGTGTTGACGAGCTGACATAAGTTCTGGCTCACTGCTGTCATTTCTCGCGTCACATAGTGTATAAAGGCACTAGAACCATACACAACTAAATAAAGAACTGCAACAACTGCAAAAACAATAGACATCAAAGTTTAAGTCACTAACAAGACAGAAATTCAAAGGAAAACACTTCTTTGTACAGTGACTAACAGAAGTAATTCAGAGAACTGAGCTAATAAAGGGGATGTAAATAGCGTGCTGAAAATATCCAGCCAAGACAGGACTCGCAGCAATGGTTTCAAGTTGGAAAAGTTCAGAGTCAGGAAGGATATAGGACAGCACTGGTTTGGTAATAGAGTTGTGGATGAGTGGAACAAACTTCCGAGTACCGTCATAGGGGCTGGGACGTTGTGAAGCTTTAAAAATAGGTTAGATAAATACATGAGTGGGTGTGGGTGGGTGTGAGTCGAACCTGACTAGCTTGTGCTACTAGGTCAGATGCCGTACTAATTCCTTAAGTGTAAGTGACCTGACTACCTGGAGTTTACCTGGAGAGGGTTAACTGCAGGTGGGGTGCGGGTTGGTGTGAGTTGGGCCTGACTAGCTTGTGCTACTAGGTCAGATGCCGTACTAATTCCTTAAGTGGAAGTGACCTGACTACCTGGAGTTTACCTGGAGAGGGTTAACTCCAGGTGGGGTGCGGGTGGGTGTGAGTTGGGCCTGACTAGCTTGTGCTACTAGGTCAGATGTCGAACTTCTTCCTTAAGTGAATGTAACCTGACCTGGCTGGGTCGGAGCATTGGAGAATTGGACCTGCCTCGCATGGGCCAGTAGGCCTGCTGCAGTGTTCCTTCTTTCTTATGTTCTTAAATTAAAATTACTTACCCGTCTTCAGCGAAATTAGAGTCCATCGATTTTATTGAACAACAAAGTTACTCGACTTTTACCCAGCACAAAATGTAAGTATCATATTGAAAATTCATAACATCCTAAATATGCCCCCATCCTTCTGTTCAAACATAATTAATAAATAAACAATGATAATTAAGTAAAACTAAATAAATATCATTCAGAATATATATATGCAGTGCTCAATACCCGCCGCCTGATAGTGGGCTTCAGTATTGGCAAAAATAGGAGTATAATTTTGCCGAAATGTCATGAAAAAGAGCTCTTTTATGGCAGCTGTTTGGGCAAATTTATGTCGGGTATCAGCGGTTCATTTTGTGCTTCATCTGCAATACTCAGGTCTTTGTTCCCTCGTAAACAAAGTGAGTCTGGCGCTGACAGCTTGACAGGTAGAGTGAAATTATGTACAGTGGGAGGGAGAGAGAGCGAGAGAGGGAGGGAGGAAGGGTGGAAGGGCAGTAAATGAGATGTAGGATGAGGAAAGAGGAGAAAAAAGGGAGAATGGGAGAGGAGGGGAAGAGAGAGGGGAGGGGGGCTCTTAGCTTGTAAATAAAGTTAGGAACCCTAAACCTAACCTTATAAAACCCTGTGTTAAGAAAGAATGAATACACAGCAGTAGATTACAATGACAGGATATTTAAATTATATGGAGGCATTCTGTTGAGAAATAGTTGCAGTCAAGGTACATATCGTTCTGTCTGGAGAGTTGAGGCAAGGAACGTATAGTAGACAGTGTCTCCTCTCCCTACAACAACCAAGATTGTTGGAATAAGTGGACCAAGAGAATTCCGTGTTGTGTAGAAATCGTGTTTGAATATTAGTAGATAATTTCATATAATTTCATATAGTAGGTAGTAGGTTGGTAGACAGCAACCACCCAGGGAGGTACTACCGTCCTGCCAGGTGACTGTGAAACAGAAACCTGAAACTGTTTTACATGATGGTAGGATTGCTGGTGTCTTTTTTCTGTCTCATAAACACGCTGGATAACAGGTATATCTAGCTACTTCTACTTACACTTTAGGTCACACTACACAGGCAGGCACATGCATATATATACATACACACATCTAGATTTTTCTTCTTTTTCTTAATAGCTCTTGTTCTTTTTATTTTCTCTATTGTTCATGGGGAAGTGGAAAAGAATCTTTCCTCCGTAAGCCATGCGTGTCGTATGAGGCGACTAAAATGCCGAGAGCAATGGGCTAGTAACCCCTTCTCCTGTACACATTTACTAAAAAAGAGAAGAAGAAAAACTTTATAAAACTGGGTTGTTTGAATGTGCGTGGATGTAGTGCGGATGATAAGAAAGAGATGATTGCTGATGTTATGAATGAAAAGAAGTTGGATGTCCTGGCCCTAAGCGAAACAAAGCTGAAGGGGTAGGCGAGTTTCAGTGGGGAGAAATAAATGGGATTAAGTCAGGAGTATCTGAGAGAGTTAGAGCTAAGGAAGGGGTAGCAATAATGTTGAAGGATCAGTTATGGAAGGAGAAGAGGGAATATAAATGTGTAAATTCAAGGATTATGTGGATTAAAATAAGGGTCGGATGCGAAAAGTGGGTCATAATAAGCGTGTATGCACCTGGAGAAGAGAGGAGTGTAGAGGAGAGAGAGAGATTTTGGGAGATGTTAAGCGAATGTATAGGAACTTTTGAACCAAGTGAGAGTAATTGTGGTAGGGGACCTAAATGCTAAAGTAGGAGAAACATGTAGAGAGGTGTGGTAGGTAAGTTTGGGGTGCCAGGTGTAAATGATAATGGGAGCCCTTTGATTGAACTTTGTATAGAAAGGGGTTTAGTTATAGGTAACACATATTTTAAGAAAAAGAGGATAAATAAGTATACAAGATATGATGTAGGGCGTAATGACAGTAGTTTGTTGGACTATGTATTGGTAGATAAAAGACTGTTGAGTAGACTTCAGGATGTACATGTTTATAGAGGGGCCACAGATATAGCAGATCACTTTTTAGTTATAGCTACAGTGGGAGTAAAAGGTAGATGGGATACAAGGAAAATAGAAGCAGTAAGTAAGAGAGAGGTGAAGGTTTATAAATTAAAAGAGGAGGCAGTTAGGGTAAGATATAAACAACTATTGGAGGATAGATGGGCTAGTGAGAGTGTAGGCAATGGGGTCGAAGATGTATGGGGTAGATTTAAAATGTAGTGTTAGAGTGTTCAGCAGAAGTTTGTGGTTACAGGCAAGTGGGTGCGGAGGGAAGAAGAGCGATTGGTGGAATGATGATGTAAAGAGAGTAGTAAGGAGAAAAGTTAGCATATGAGAGGTTTTACAAAGTAGAAGTGATGCAAGGAGGGAAGAGTATATGGAGAGAAAAAGAGAGGTTAAGAGAGTGGTGAAGCAATGTAAAAGAGAGCAAATGAGAGAGTGGGTGAGATGTTATCAACAAATTTTGTTGAAAATAAGAAAAGTTTTGGAGGAGATTATAAGTTGAGGAAGCCTAGGAACAAATGGATTTGACAGTTAAAAATAGGAGAGGAGAGTTATTAAATGGAGAGTTAGAGGTATCGGGAAGATGGAGGGAATATTTTGAGGAGTTGTTAAATGTTGATGAAGATAGGGAAGCTGTGATTTCTGTATAGGGCAAGGAGGAATAACATCTTGTAGGAGTGTGGAAGAGCCAGTTGTGAGTGTGGGGAAGTTCGTGAGGCAGTGGGTAGAATGAAAGGGGTAAGGCAGCTGGATTGATGGGATAAAGATAGAAATGTTAAAAGCAGGTGGGGATATAGTTTTGGAGTGGTTAGTGCTATTATTTAATAAATGTATGGAAGAGGGTAAGGTACCTAGGATTGGCAGAGAGCGTGTATTGTTCCTTTGTATAAAGGCAAAGGACAAAAGAGAGTGCAAAAATTATAGGGAATAAGTCGTTGAGTGTACCTGGTAAAGTGTATGGTAGAGTTATTATTGAAAGAATTAAGAGTAAGACAGAAAGCAGGATAGCAGATGAACAAGGGGCTTTAGGAAAGGTAGGGGTGTGTAGACCAAGTGTTTACACGTGAAACATATAGGTGAACAGTATTTGGATAAGGGTAAAGAGGTTTTGTGGCATTTATGGATTTGGAAAAGGCGTATGATAGGGTGGATAGGGGGCAATGTGGCAGATGTTGCAGGTGTATGGAATAGAAGGTAGGTTACTGAAGCAGTGAAGAGTTTTATGAGGATAGTGAGGCTCAAGTTAGAGTGTGTAGGAGGGAGGGGACTATTTCCCAGTAAAAGTGGGCCTTAGACAAGGATGTGATGTCACCGTGTTGTTCAATATATTTATAGATGGGGTTGTAAGAGAAGTGAATGCGAGGGTCTTGGCAAGAGGTGTGGGGTTAAAAGATAAAGAATCAAATACAAAGTGGGAGTTGTCACAGTTGCTTTTGCTGATGACACTGTGCTTTTGGGAGATTCTGAAGAGAAGTTGCAGAGGTTGGTGGATGAATTTGGTAGGGTGTGTAAAAGAAGAAAATTGAAAGTGAATTTAGGAAAGAGTAAGGTGATGAGGATAACAAAAGATTAGGTGACGAAAGATTGGATATCAGATTGGAGGGAGAGAGTATGGAGGAGGTGAATGTATTCAGATATTTGGGAGTGGACATGTCAGCAGATGGGTCTATGAAGGATGAGGTGAATCATAGAATTGATGAGGGAAAAGGGTGAGTGGAGCACTTGGAGTCTGGGAGACAAAGAACTTTGTCCATGGAAGTAAAGAAGGAATGTATGAGAGTATAGTTATACCAACACTCTTATATGGGTGTGAAGCATGGGTGATGAATGTTGCAACGAGGAGAAGGCTGGAGGCAGTGGAGATGTCATGTCTGAGGTCAATGTGTGGTGTGAATATAATGCAGTGAATTCGGAGTTTAGAAATTAGGAGGAGGTGCGGGATTACCAAAACTATTATCCAGAGAGCTGAGGAGGGGTTGTTGAGGTGGTTCGGACATGTAGAGAGAATGGAACGAGACAGAATAACTTCGAGAGTGTATAAATCTGTAGTGGAGGGAAGGCGGGGTAGGGGTCGGCCTAGGAAAGGTTGGAGGGAGGTGGAAAGGAAGTTTGTGTGGAGGGCTTGGACTCCAGCAAGCATGTGTGAGCGTATTTGATAGGAGGAATGGAGACAAATGGTTTTTAATACTTGACGTGCTGTTGGAGTGGAGCAAAGTAACATTTATGAAGGATTCAGGGAAACCGGCAGGCCGGACTTGAGTCCTGAGATGGAAGTACAGTGTCTGCACTCTGAAGGAGGGTGTTAGTGTTGCAGTTTTATAACTGTAGTGTAAAGCACCCCTCTGGCAAGACAGTGATGGAGTGAATGATGATGAAAGTTTTTCTTTTTCGGGCCACCCTGCCTTGGTGGGAATCGGCTGATGTGTTAATAAAAAAAAAAAAATAATAAAAATAATAATTTCATATAATTCTACCTCAATAATTATACTACAGTTACCATCAATATAACTAAAAATGCCACTTCTACTGCATCTTCTAATACAAAAAAATACTTTTAATTTTACTAATTTCCCATCTACTTATGTAAATGATTTAAAATTCTACTACTTCTACTACAAATATTACTACTACTGATATTATTTCTCTACCAAAGTTCTTATACACTAATTATCACATTGTACAAGTAATCTGATTAGATAACCCAGCAAGTAATCTGATTTCCCAGCAACAAATGTACTTGTGAACTGATCCCCAAACAACGACTGTATAAGTAATCGTACTTGCCAGAGGCAACCGCACAAGTAATGTGACTTCCCCGAAACAAGTGTATTAAGTAATTTTACTTACCAGCAATAACTGTACAAGTAATCTGACCAATTAATAACGAATGTGCGAGTAATCTGGTCAATTAATAACAGCTGTACAAGATAAATGGCCAGTTGATAACAACTCAACAAGTGACATAATCTGATATTTAATACTGACAGGTTGATGAGTAAGGCACATACGCAACTTTTGACGAAACGTTTCGCCTGCGCTGCAGGCTTCACCAGGCCAATATTGAGAGATGACTCAACTTCTGAAGTCATCAGTCTTAGTAGAAGACAAAGTAGAAGTGGAGAGGTAGTTTGATATAATCATTCCATCATCCTTGGTGCAAGGTATTCTGTCTCTTAGCTTAAAGAAGAAGCATAGATGAGCGGGGCCCACTAGTGGAAGTACAGACAAGTATCTTATTACAAATGATACTATATACCATTTTTAATATGATACCATGTGTCCCATATGGTACCATATATATACCATTTGCAATATGTACCATTCTGTACAAGTAATCTGACTTTCTAACAACAACTGTACAAATATTATAATAAATTAATCTGACCATTTTACAACAACTGTAAAAGATAAAGAATTATTATTATAATCAAATAGAAGCGCTAAACCACAGGATACAGAGAACAACATGAACCAGTGGGATGTCCCCGCCCCCAACCCCACCCCCTCAACCCCACCCCAAAAAATAAGTAAAGTAAATAGGATACAGAGGACACCAGGAAGTTGATTGTCAACAACCATGTGATAAATCCCTCTCAAAAAAAAAATGAATGAGACGGTTTAAAAAAATTATATAAAAAAGATAAAGAAACAAATGCGTGATACTTTAATTACGACATTTCCCCTATACAGTGACTTTACCAAGTCACAAGCTGTGTTGGTGAAACGTTGTCAATAAAGAATAGTATTATATTGATTTGTGTCTTTATTGATCGTGTCTGTATTTTATACCATTTCTCCAGATGTACAACTAATCAA
>WNWK01024160.1:0-30106 GCA_009830355.1 Cherax destructor | reverse complement strand
GTGGTTGTTGGAAATATTGTTTTTTAAAATTTGGGGGGTTTTTGTTGGAAATAATATTTAGTTTGGTGGTTGTTGGAAATATTTTTTTTATTTGGGTTTTGGGTTTGGTTTTTTGGGGGAAATATTGATATTTAGTTTTTGGTTGTTTTTTTGATTTTTTTTTTTTGGTGGTTGTTGGAAATATTTTTTTTTATTTGGTGGGTTGGAAATATTTAATTTAGTTTGGTTTGTTGGAAATATTTTTTTTTTTTTTTGGGGTTGGTTTTTTGGGGAAATATTTTTTTTATTTTGGGGGGTTTGGGTTAAAAATTTTTAGTTTGGTGGTTGCTGGAAATATATTTAGTTTAGTGGTTGTGGAAAATATTTAGTTTAGTTGTTGCTGGAAATATATTTAGTTTAGTTGTTCCCGGAAATATTTTTTTTTTTGGGGTGGTTGTTTTTTTAGTTTGGGGGTTTGGGGGGGAAATTTTTTTAGTTTGGTGGTTGGTGGAAATGATCAAGATTTGGGGTTTGGAGTTTGGTAAGGATAAGATACCCCCAAAAACATTTTTTGGGGTAAAGAAAAAATTTATGATATTTAGGGGAAGGAAAGGAGTAGGCTCGAATTTTTGGGGTTATACTCATTTAGAAAATGAACTAGTTTACCCCACTGGGCCCTTATAGACCCCCCTTTTTCCCCAAAATTTCATTATAGTAGTCAACTTTTAAATAATAAAAAATTTCCCCCTTTTAAAATTTTTCAGAAAAAAGGGGGAAAGGGGGAAGAGAAAGGGGAAAAGGGATGAAAAAAAGGGGGATAAGGGGAAGTAGGGGGTTTATCCAGAGTCCATACACAATTGTGACCTTCCCCAAGGGAAAATTTCCCCGGGATGATGTCACGGTAACTCTTGACTACTGAGGAAACACCAGTAAGGGTTGGGGGAAAACCCTTTGGGTTTTACGGGGGGGAAACACCAGTAACGAGTGGGGGGAACCCTTTTGGACTTGCGGGGGGAAAAACACCAGTGGGGGGTGTATGGAACCTTGTGTTACAGTTGAGGAACAAGTAACGAGTGGGGGGAAAACCCAAATTTTTCGGGGGGGAAACCCATTAACGGGTGGAAACCTTGTATTACTGCTGAGGGAACACCAGGGGGGGGTGGGGGGAAAACCCTTTTACTGCGAAAACCATTGGGGGGTTTTGGGAAAACCTTTTGGTTTTTTGCTGAGGAACACCAGTAACGGGTGTGGGGGGAAAACCTTTTGGGGGGGTTTTACTGTTGGAGGGAACACCAGGGGGGGGTGGGGGGAAAACCTTTTGTGTTACTGCGGGGGAAACCCCGGGTGGGGGGAAAACCTTTTGTGTTCCCGCTGGGGAACACCAGGGGGAATAATTGGGGAAGGGGAACACCAGTAACAGGGGAACCCTTTTTTTTGGAGGGCCCCAAGTAAGGAGGGAAAACCTTTTGGTTTGGGGGAAAACCCAGAACCCCGGGTGTAGGAACCTTGAAAACAGCGGGGGAACACCAGTAACGAGGGGAACCCTTTTGTGTTACTGCTAAAAAAGTAACGGGTGGGGGGAAACCCTTTTGTGACGGGGGGAAAACCCAGTCGGGGCCTTTGGGGGTTACGGGAGGAACCCCAAAAAAGGGTGGGGGGAAAACCCCTTTACGCGGGGGGAAAAAATTGTAACGGGGGGAACCCCCCTTTTAAGCTGGGGGAACAATTAAACCCCCCTTTGGTTTGGGGGAGGGAACACCAGAACGGGGGTGAGGAACCTTGTGTTATTGAGGGAAAAAACCAGGGGAACCTTGGGTTACTGCGGGGGGAAAAACCCCAAAAGGGGAAACCGTGTTACGGAGGGAACCCCGGGGGTTATAACCTTGGTTCCGCTGGGGGAAATTAAGGTTTTGGAACCTTGTGTTCCCGCGGGGGAAACAATCGGGTGGGGAAACCCCCGGTTTTTCTGCGGGGGGAAAAAAAGGGGTGTAAAAAACCCCCGGTTTTACGTGAAAACACCAGAAGGGGGGGGGAATTTTTTTTGGGGAACAAGTAAGGGGTTTTTGGGAACCTTGTGTTACTGCTGAGGGAACACCAGTGGGGGGGAAAGGGAAAAGGAGCCTGGACATAGGTGTTATCGAAATTTGCTTGAAACCCCCAATTTTTCCCCTACAAAAGGAGGTTTTTAAAATTTGAAAAAAAAAAAAAAACATCCAACCCCCTTTTTTCACACATCACTTTTTTGACCCCCAAAATTTTTTTAACGCGAGAGTTGAAAAACCCTGGCAGCGGGTTTAAGGCAGGTCCCCCCCTCCCCTTTCAATTGGGGATCATTAAATTTCTTTTAGGTGAAAAAAAATGATGAAAAAAAAACTAAAATACCCCATTAGGACCCTCAGGGGGCCCTTTTAAAATTTCCCCAAATTTTTTGGGATTCAGCAAGGTGCTGGAATTTTTTTTAAAGGACCCCCCTTGGGGACATGATAGCACGCACTTGCTGCGTGATGCTATCATGCAAAAAGGGAAACCCTTTTTTGGTCTTCGCCCGGTCCCATCTGCTTCCACCTGTTGTGCGTTCAGAGATGCTCTTCTGCATACCCCTTGGTAACGTGGGTGATTTGGGGGGAATGTCCTTTTTTCCCTGGGAACCAGTCTGGTTTTTTCCCCCCCGACCTCTCTCATTAAAAGGCATTTGGGGCACAAAACTGCCGCTCACTGAATTTTATTTTTTCCCTTTTTCCCCAAAACCCCCGGGGGGACAGAATGAAAACCCCAGATCATTTTCAAAAATTTTTTAAACCACCCTTCGGTCCCAAAATTTTTCCCCACATTAGCCCCCGTCCATTCTTCTTTTTTCGATGAAGCCTTTTTGGGGGAAAACCCCAAAAGAAGATCAGAATAGAGAGGTTGGGGGAAATGGTACAGAAAAAAAAAGGGGGTTGGGGGTTGTTAAAAAAAAAAATTTTTTGGGGAAAAGGGGGGGAAAATAGCCTTAACCTAGACCCCCTGAATTAAAAAACAATTTTTAACCCCTAACAAAAGAAGAAAAAGGGAAAAAAAAAGGGCCATACAGGATATTGCAAAAAACCCAAAATTTTTTTTTCCCCATGCAAAATCCAAGTTAAGAACCACCCGGAATTGGACCATTATTAGGGGGGATTCGTATACTGACGATGAACAGGAAAGGGAAAAACCAAAAAAAACAGTATGAGTCAGTTTTCCAATAACCCCCCAAAAGACAGCAAGGTAAAAAAAGCGGGAAAAATTTTTCACTCCAGAGAAGGCCGGCCCCCAACCAACTACACATTTCAAACCCATGATCTAAAAAAAAAGGACAACATCCCCCCTCATAGTACCGGGGCCAGTTTTATGGAATCTTTATTTATAAAAAGTGCAAAAAATTCAAAATTTTTCTTTGGAGAAAGAGCTTAGTTTTAGGTGAAATCCCGGGGGGCCAAAAGTGGGGGTTTGCCCCTTTTTTCAAAAGGGAGGTAACCCAAAAAAATTAAAAACCCGAAAAACCCCCCCTTTCCCCATCATAAAAATCTTTGAAAGAGTGATGAAAGAACAAACTTCATGGACCAGCAACCAACATAACCCGAACCACATGGTTTTTTTGAGGGGGGCGATCATCCTGTAAAACTGCTGAACCATTAGGGAAAAGGGAATTTAAAAAAACCCGATTTTTTGGGGAAAGGCGTTTGACAAATGGATCATGGAGTCAATAATTCCCCCAGACAAGGGGGGAACCCCAAAGGAAAAGAAATTTATTAATAAATTTTAAACGGTTTTACAAAAGGGGTTCCTGTTTTTAAATTTTCTAATTTTTTTTACTAAGGTTTTTGGGGGTTTATCATGGTAATGAATATGAAAAATTTTGTATATGGATTTCCCCGTAAGGCTTTGATAGAGTTCCACATCAGAGGCTTTGGGGGTTAAGGCACAGAAAGGGGGGGGAAAAAATTTTTTTCCCGGAGGGCATGGTTGACAAAAAAGGCACTTTTAATAAATGGGAAAATAAAAATGGGGGCACGTCCCCCCAAAAGGGGTTCCCCAAGGTAAAAATTTTGGGGCCTTTTGTTTAAAAACCCCATAAAACGACAAGATGAGGGAATAAAAGCAACATAAGCAAATTTGCTGATGCCCCCAAAAAAAAGGGCCCCCAAACCATTCTAAGGGGAAATTTTGGGAGCACTCCAGGTTTTTTTAAAAAGGACTAAAAAAAGGGGTTTTTGGAGAAGGGCAGATGTTTTTTAAAATGAGACAAATGCAAAGTTCTAAATATTGGGAAAAACAATAAATCCCACAAAAAAATTGAAAAAAGGGTAGATTAAATTTTTTTTTAAAAAGGTTGGAGTTCTGGTTAGCCGTAATCTAAAACCCAAAAAACAACCGCATTTTTTTAAAAATTAAAGTTTTTTTGGCCCTTTTTAAATATCAAGAAGTATAAATAAAAGTCCCCGGGTTGTTCAAAAACCCTCTTTTTTTTGGGTTGGGGGTTCATTTGAAGCCACAGTTCTGGTCACCGTATTAAAAAAAACAAAAAAAAAATGACAAAGTTCCCCCCATGATCAAAAATTTTTCCCCCTATGAGGATAGACTGAGGCCCTTGAATCTGTATTTTGAAAGGCGAAAATTGGGGGGATTTTTTTTGGGGGTTTTATAAAGGAAAACAGGAATAAAAAAAGGGGGTGTAAATAGCGGGAAAAAAAACCCGCCAAGAAGGACCCCCCCAATGGTTTCAATTTGGGAAAAAATTCAGATTCAGGAAGGATATAAAAACACGGGTTTTGGGAAAATTGTGGATGGGGGGAAAAAACTCCCGAGTCCCCCCAAAGGGGGGGGGACGTTGTGTATTTTTTAAAAAATTTGGGTTTAAAAACATGAGGGGGGGATTTTGGCCTGACTAGTTTTTCTAGGGGGGCGGGGTGCCGAAAAATTTCCCTTTTGGGTCCCCAATTCCGGGGGGAAACCCCTTTTGGAAAAGGAAGGGAAGTGATGGACCTGCCTCGCTTTTGGGCTGCAGTTTTCCCCTTTTTTTTTATGTTAATTTTTTGGAAGGGTAGGAGATTTTTTAGTAAGTGTTTAATATTGCGGGAAACATTTGGGGCAACTGTTTTTTTCTTTATTTAAAAAAAAGGGATATCACAGGAAGCAAAAAAATTTTAAAAAATAGA
Organism: Cherax destructor; assembly: GCA_009830355.1. Classification (NCBI taxonomy): domain Eukaryota; kingdom Metazoa; phylum Arthropoda; class Malacostraca; order Decapoda; family Parastacidae; genus Cherax; species Cherax destructor. The sequence goes on along the minus strand of WNWK01024160.1, from coordinate 24,950 downwards.
AAAGGGTAAAAAATGAAAGAAAAAAGGGGGGGTCAGGTAAAGTTACTTTTTTTAAAAAATTTTTTAAAAAATTTTTGGGGAATGATTTGGGGGATAGATGCAGGTTGTGGGGAAAATATTATGCAGAAAATTACTTGGATATTATGTGTGGGGATCCCCAAAAAAATTATTCAGAGGGAAGAGAAGGAGGTTGTTATGGGGGTTTGGATATTTAGGGAGGAGGAAACAAAAAGGGTTACTAAAAAGGGGGATATAAATTTTTGGGGGAGGAGAAAGTTGGGATTGTCCCAAGAAAAAGGGAGGGGGGGGGGAAAGAAGGTTTTGAGTGCTATTTTTTTGCCTTTGATATACCCCCGTGATTTTGAGAGTTCTCCCGGGGGCCATGGGCCAGGCTTGTCTTTGCCTTGTCAACCGGGGTTGGGGGGTTGGGGCACCCCCCTTGTTTGAGTGTTTTATGTGGGGTTTTAATAGAAGGAGTTTTTTTGACTTGCTTTTGGGGGTGTGGGCAGAAAAAACAAGAGATCCATGGAAACCGTTAGCCAGACTTGAGTTTGGGGGGAAAATCGGGGCCCCCCCCCGGAGAGGGGGGAAGGGGTTTTTTCATATTTATCAAAAGTTTTTTTAAAAACGAATAGGACCGTGAATTGTTTTTTTTTTTTGGGCTAAAAGTTCTAAAAGGGGGGTTGCAAACCATTTTGGGGCTGCAAAATTTCACAACCAAAAAAACGGGTTTTTGGAAAAAAGGTGCTCCCCTTTTCGGAACTACTGGACCACTATGATATGGTCTTAGAAGCACTGGAAAAAAAACAGAATGCAGATGTAGTATACACAGATTTTGCAAAAACCCCTTTTTTAAGTGGGGGATTTAAAAGAAAAACAAAAAACGTGGAATGGATAACTGGGGGGGAAATGGGTTTTTTCTTTCTTAAAAACCCAAAAATAACACAGGTAGTGGTAAAAAAGAGTTAAATCGGATACTGCCATGGGAAAAGGGGGTGTCCCACAACACAACCCCTCCCCCTTTCCCTTTTCCCCCTCAACAGAAAAAGAATTAAAAACCCGGGCCCCGTATCATCCTTTTCAGTGATACTTGGATCTGATTAAGGGCATCTAAGAGGAATGGCAAATCTCCAAAAAGATATAAACCGTTTTCCAATGGGCAACAAAGAAAATAATGTTTTGAAGACAAAACCCCCCCCCTCCGTTATGGGGGAAAAAAAGGGGGAAAAAAAAGCTAGGACTGAGTATTTACAAACTCAATCAACAAAAACGGAAAAAAATTTTAAAAAGGCCCCCCGGGGTGGTAATGTCCGAAGACCTCACCTTCAAGGAAAAAAAATGCCAAAATCCAACATTCAAGAAAAAATGCCTTTTTTTTTTAAAACGCCTGTTTTTTCGAAAAATGCTGCATTTGCATCTCCATTTAAAAGGGGGGTTTAAAAATTTAAAAATTGGGGGAAAAAACGAGAACCACTGACATATTAGTTCCCTCAAACACCTTAATTACTGGGAACGGGGCCCCGACTTGTGCTCCCGGGCCCCCAAAACATAATCTACACCTGGGGGAACCTTTGGGGAAAACACACCGAAATCACTCCCCCCCCTGCAACATACCCCCCCTAAGAGAAAACACTAATGTCCCCCAAAATTTTGTTCAACAGCCTCCCACCAACCATAATGGGGGAATTTTTAAAAACCCCGGGTTTTCTTCAAGAGGGAGCTGGACAGTACCTAAAGTCAGTACCGGGGGAGCCGGGTTTTTTGGGTTTTCTTTTGGGCTGCGGACAGAAAAAGCCTCGTTGACCAGGCCTTGATCCACCGGGGGCCCCGGGGGCCGGGGGCCCGGGGGGGTTTATCCGCGGAATAATCGGGGGGGGTTTACCCCCCCACTTCAGTGTGAGACCACCGGGCGAAAATTTTTCCATATTAATTCATTTCCCCCGGGAGAAGTTTTAAAAAAAATTTCTGCAATTGGCGGGGGGGCCCCCCTTTTAGGGGGGTCACTCGTTTTTTGTTCCCCAAAAACAGGTGCATCAGGGGTTCACCGGGGCATAGTAAACATTGTTTAATATATATATATATATATATATATATAATATATATATATATATATATATATATAAAAAATATATATTATCAAAAAAGGGGATAATAATTCCCCCCAAAAAACATTTTTTCAAACGAAAAAAAAAAATTTTCCCCCGTTTTATTTTTAAATTATTGTAAAATTATATAAAATATATTTAGCTGGATTATCTAAATTAAAAAATTAATTTTTTAAATTTTCAAGGTTCTTTTTTTAAAAATTATTAATTTTTACATTAATATAAATGAAAAAAAATATCTTTAAAAGTATAAGAGAAAATTTTAGAAAAGACTTAATTCTGAATGAGTTCTTACTAATTGACCAATTTTACCTATTCGGCAAACACACACACACACACAGAGGTATGAAAAAAAAGGGATAGATATGATAAAGCTCAGGGGCGGGGGGGAGGCCCCCCTCCCCGTAAAGGGGGGCCGGGGCAAAAGACTAAACCCCTTTTCAACCAAAACCCCAAATGGTAAAACCCCGGTGAAAAAAACACACACACACACAAAAAATATATATATATATATATATATATATATATATATATATATATATATATATATATATATATATATATAATAAACTATATTTAGTTGGATTAGGCTTAATTAAATTTGGTTTTTTTAATAAGAATGTTGAAGAGTAAAAAGGGAAAAAGGGAATGGAAGTGGGGGAGGGGTTTTTTTAGGGTCATGGGTTTTGGGGTTAGAAGAAGGGGGTTTGTATTGCTCCCGGGAGTTATATAATAGTTTTGGTTTTAGAACAAAAGTTTTTAACTCTCATATTCCATCACACAAGTGTTGACATCTGTCGTTTGGGGCTTCACAGGGGTTTGTCTGAACTAGACTTAAAGGTTTTTGTCTGAACTAAAAGATTTCAAAAAAAGTGGGGGGCAAACCCGGGCTTCAGAAAAGGGAATTTTGAACAAGGGTTCACAGTGTTAGTCTGAACTAAAAACCCCCTTTTAAATTTTGAACTGGGCTTCATGTTAGTCTGAATTTTTGAGATTTTAACCCGTTTTTATCAAACCCCCCGACTTAATGTTTTGAACTAAACTTCCAACAGTTTAGCCCAAATTTTAAAAACTTCAAAAGGGGTTAGTCTGAATTTTAAAATTTTAGCATTTAGTTAACCAAGGATTTTTAAACAGTGTTAGTCCAAGACTTCAAAAAAAATTGTTGAATTAAAAGACTTGAAAGGGGTTTGTCTGAACTAAGAGACTTCAGCGGGGAAAAAGGAAAAAATTTTTAAAACCTTTTAGCAGTGTTAGTCTGAACTAAAAGTTTTTCCAGCAGTGTTAGTCTGAACAAAGGGGGACTTACAGTGTTATCTGTTTTTAAAAGATTTGGGGGTTTTCTGAACTAAGCCCAAAAAGTTTGAACAAGAAACGCAGTGTTTCTGTTTACTTTCCCTAAACCCTTTTCCCAGCCCCAAACCCCTTGAATTTTTCCCCAAAAACCCCTTTTCCCAAAACAGGGGGCATAAAAAGCCACCCTTTATGTAAAAAAAAGTTTCCCCCACGATTTACCAATTAAAAACATTATTCAATAAATTATTAAATTTTTTTACCTTCCCATAAACTAAAAAAAGCTGGGGCCCCTCCAAAAAGGGGAGGTGCCCCAAAAAAAATTTAACAATTATCCCCCAAAACCCTAAATCTCCCTTTTTTAAAATTTTTAAAAATTAATTAAAACAGATCTTTTCCCCCTCGTCTCACAAACAAACCCAGTCAATTTTTTTTCCCCGGGGAAACAAGAGCAAAAACGATGCTATAACACACATGTTAGGTTAATATAAAACCCTTAAAAAAGAAAGGGGGAATCTTCATAGACCTACGCAAAGCATTTGATACACACCCTGATTTTTTCAAAAAATTTGCCTATGGTTTTAAACCCCAACTTTAAAGGGCCCAACAGAAGCCAGTACGTGTACAAAAATGGGGGGGAACTTTCACAAAAAAATTCCCCGTGGGGGCCCCCCGGGGGTGTCCGGGGGGCCCCCCTTGTTCTTTTTTAAAAAAACCTCCGAATGCACCCCCAAAACCCCTAAAACCCAAAAATTTTTTTTTGATGCACAACATATGTTTTCCCCCCCAAATCCAGTCATACTAGCCAACACGGGGTTTAAAGCCGAAAATTTCAGAAAATATCAACAGGGAAAACGACAAATAACTTACCCTGGAAAAACCACTTCATTCAGTTTGGAAACAAAGCTACAAAAATTTTCCCCTTAACAAAATTTAAAGGGTTTTTCCCCCTCACAAGCCCCCACAGAAAAAATTTCCCGGGGAAACCACCTTTTGGAGTTTTAAAATTCCCCAAAACCATAAAACAAATTTCCAAGAAAATCCCCCAAAAACAGTGGGGAATTTTTAAAAACCCAAAAAGGGGCTAAACCAGCTCTCATTTTTTATCTTTTTTTTATCTATATTCACCTAGGGGAAACTGTAGGGGGTCAACAAAAAAAACCAGACCCCAAAACCCAGAAAAAAGGGTGCAGTCGGGGTGAACCCCCTTTCCCCCTAGACAGCATCCCACCTATATTTAAAACCCTTTTTAAAATTTCCCCCAAAAAAATATTAAAACCAACTCATGTCCCCTTTAAATACAAAAAAATCTTAATATCAACCCCCCTTTCCAAAAATTTCCCCCAAACCCCCCTTTTAAAAGGTCCCCCCACCAGACACAAGACACAGATCACTATTTAACTTTTGAGTCCAAAAACCAATGTAAAATTCTATGAAATAAAGGGCCCCAGAATCTGGAATTCATTACCGTTTTTCCCCTTTTAAAAAATCAATTGACTCTTCTCAAAATCACCTACCCCCCCATAAAAAATTTTTTTAAATATTAAAAAACCAAAAAACCCAAATTTTTTAAAATAATCTCAATTTGAAAATGTTCATCCTCCTTAACACTTTTTAAAAAAATTTTATATCATTTTTTCTTTTAAAAAACTTATAGTATCATCATTTTTTTAAATTTTTAAATAAAATATATAACTAGAAGAAACTCAATAAATTTTTTTTAGTATTGTTATTTTCAGTATACATAAAAAATCTGTAACGAAATAAAAAAAAAACTAGATTAAACTCAACCCTTTTCCCCTTGTATTGTTTTTTAATAGTATGTATAATCATATTTAATTTAAAATACGGGAACTAGAATAAACTCAATCAATTTCTTTAGCATTAAGTACTTAGTGAATAAGTCTTTAGAATAAACTGCCCCTAATGCCATGGCATGCCAGTGGCTCTCCTTGCATTACAGTTTTATAATTGTAACTACCAATAACAGTGTACCCTTGTAACATGCATCAAAATAAAAATATTATATTATTATTATTATTATTATTATTATTATTATTATAAACTACTCCCCTACTTTCTACTACCGCTACTACTACTTCCACTACCAACATTACCACTACTCCTTGTTCCTCCTCTCTTTCTCCAGTCCCTGTCCTCCTTGTGTATATATACTGGCTGGCTCACTTCCTTCTGTCAGTGTGACTTGTGAATGCTCCAAGACGGTCCAAAACGTTGTCATAAGCTTTTCTCTCTCCTATGTGTAGGTTATTTGTGTGTTGTTCCAGTCATGATATTGTGCCTTTTTGTTCTTTAAACATACAAAACCTCCCTCAGAGAAAGTCAACGAATATTCGATGGAGATTAATTTCCATTACAATGGAACCTCGGCTTACGAGTGCCCCACCATGAAAGTTTTTCAGGGTATGAGCAGTAGCTCTGTCAATTTTTTGCTTCTGGATGTGAGCGAAATTTCAGGATGCGAGCGGGCCTCAAGGGAGGTTCCTTGGCGCTGGTAAGGGGCTCTTGCTCTTGATCTAGGGAATTGAATCTGTGCTCCAGTTCCCTAAATTAATAATAATAATAATAATAATTATTATTATTATTATTATAAGAATATGTACATACTAATAAATAATAATAATAATAAAAATAATAATAATAAATGATTTTTGCTAAATATTTTTTTTTCTCAGTTGTTTGTTGGGCTATCTTATTGAAACTTGGGCAATGTATGATGGAAAGATGCTTCTTAATGTATACCAAAAATGAAAGAAATCGAACCATAAATAACGGAGTTCACTTCTCAGCCATTGACCACCCCTTAGCAGTATACAGCCTCTCTTCACTTACTGACGTACTCGTTTACTAACAGCTCCTTCCTCTTAGTCTAATATTCTCCTTCCTACAGCCACTCAGTACACTAGCTTTCACTGTCTCCAGGACTAAATATTTGTACAAATTTGCACTTTATTGTGCATCCCATAGTACAAGATGTCGGAAAAAGGAAGATCTTGACTTCACCTGAAGGAAGCGCAAAGAAACAAAGGAAGGCTCTCGATCTTGAGGTGAAAATGAAGATTATAAACAAGTATGAAGCTGGTAAGAAAGTGCAAGTGATAGCCGATGACTTGAAGCTGGAGCATTCTACCATTTCCACTATCTTGAAGGATAAAGATAGAGTGAAAGAGGCAGTGAAAGCATCGACAGGATTTCAAGCCATAATAACTAGACAGCGAAAGCATGATAAAGACGCTCAAATTAATAAAAACTGACATACAGTGGACTCTCGCCATTCAAATTTAATCTGTTCCAGGAGCTTGTTCTTAACGTGAAATGTTCGAAAGGCGATTTAATTTTTCCCATAAGAAATAATGGAAATACAATTAATCCGTTCCAGAAATCCAAAAATATTAAAAATAATATATATTCTAATTGTTCTACCAGATAGTCTTTCTTTGTTTTGCATCCAAAGCTTCTTTTTAGTTTTTCATTCTTCCCACATGTGAGCAGTTAGAATTTGTCACTTTTGAAGATCATATTATCTTCCATTGCTCACTGCAAGACTTTTTTACTGTGTTTAGTTTTCTGTTTTTTATCAAAGTTTAATATTTATATTGATATCATTAGTAAAATATGATACAATGCTGTGTCTGTTATGTGGACTAGGAAACAGTAAAGGCATGAAGGCTATATTTTGCATTGTTTACTATTATTGTCTTATTTATTAGAAAACTGAAAATTCCTTTTTCAACTGAAGTGCTTAAGAAAGTGTCCCAGAGTTTTCCCATGAAATACTAAGCTTGAATGTATAAGAAATAAGAGGAATAAAACACAGTATTATATAAACATCTGGTACATTACAGTGAATGTGAATTTTTGTTTGAAGAGAAAATTCAATAATGATAAGAATACTTTCCACATAGGGAAATGAAATGATGGGGATAACAAAAAAATTGGTGCTTGTCCTGTTAATGCTTCTAATTTATATAAATGACTTGCTGAAAAGAAAATACTATACAGAGATGACCACAGGCAGAGTTTTTATGGTAGTAGAAGTGAGGTGCAGAGGAGAAACCAGAACAGCTATGAGGCAGGGGGTAGAGGGACCTGCCCAGTTCCTTTACCCTGTGTACTCGCAACAAATTTAAGAAATTTAACAAAGTCAAACTCATCCTTAGGGAGGAAGAACTAACCAGAAGATGATGTCTGGAAAGTGCTCTGATTGCAACCACCAACATTGTTGCTCAGGACAGTGATAGCTATATTATATGCGAATTCTCAGCCAAATTAACCCTTAAACGGTCCAAACACATAAATATGTTCTTACCACTAGTGCACCAAACGTATATGTACGTTTTATTTTTCCTGCCTCCAAATTTGGCACAATTGGAATGAGATGCTTGGTCAGCATAGAATGGGTCTTAACACTCGGTGTGCACCATATTAAAAAAATCTGGAACCACTTAGTACCTTGTGAGAGCACCAGTTAAACTGAGCGCCAGCTAGAGCAAACAGTGCGGCAAACACCAAGAATTCTTAAGAGGAAAGTGATGTCGGCAGGCTGGCTGGCTGATTGGCTGTCTCTATCTCCATCTGTCTGTCTGTATCTATCTCTGTCTCTTTGTCTCTATCTGTCTATCTCACAGGAACACATATGTAAATACAATTATACATAGTGTAAATTACCTAGGATAACTCAAAACATACAGACCAAGTGCTATACTGTGCTTGTGATTGGGTGTAATACCAGTTGGTTCATGAGCTACTCTCTGAGACAAGCAGACAGAAAGAAAGAGACACACAGGCAGACAGACAGACAGGTTTGTGTAACACAAATAAAGCAAAGCAGTGTACGCTAATCAAATGTCACCACTGTCATTAGTGGAGCGATAAGAAATGATAAGACGATGCTCACCCCTCATCAAATGTCGCCACAGTCATTAGTGGAGTGATAAGATAAGACGAGCTCATCAAATGTCACCACTATCAGCAGTGGAGATAAGATAAGGCAGTGACACAGTCTTACATCATGCTTCAAGGGAACTTATTATTATTATTATTATTATTATGAGCTATCATTATCATTATTATGCACTTTCATTATTATTATTATTAGGTACTATCACTATTATTATTATTTGAGCACAATTTCAGTACCTAATATTAGTGTCAGAACAGAGATTGGCTATGAAATCACAAGAACTACTATAAATTGTAATTATCAGAACATAAAAATTATATAAAATAATATAAAAAAAGAGAAAAAAAGGTATATCAGAAACATTTCTGCAAGCGGCAGGACTATGTTGCCGTCAGGTGAGCATCCAGTGCCAACTTAGCAGCCTCATATCTCGGTAAGTACTGACCCTAAATTTTTTTTTATCCTATAACACTTAGAAAAATGAGCTCTTTATTTCTATATAAAAAAAAGATTTTTTTTTTTCAAAATATTCGCGGCACTAGGCAAGAGAACTTATATATGTACTATACGTTTGGACCGTTTAAGGGTTAAATCTTCAACAGGACACCGCGATCACCTAGAAGTATGAGTATTGGAGCACTGCAACAAGCCTACTGGTCTGGGCCAGCCTGGTCCCTAGGGCCCTCACAGCTGTACTGGTCTTGTCTCTTTGCCCCTCACCTCTACCACTATATAAATTCTGTCAAGTGTTTATTTCTGTAGGACTAAGGAAACCATTTATGGTAAAACATTTCCTCATTAAAATATCCTAATACTGTGCACAAGTCTTATTTCAAATAAGTCCACAGTTATAAATAAAAGAAAAAGTACCTAAAATTTTAAATTAGTTTTACTAAGTGGTAGAACAATGGAGTCGGCTACAAGAGGTAGTAATTGCTACAACCATCAGTAATTTAAAAAAAATTATACAAGATTAAACACTAAAGGCAGGACACCATGAGCCTAATCTCTGTTGGTACAAATAGGTAACATGTGAATTATACTAATCGATAAAATGCAATCATGTATTACAAACTGCACATGGACAGAAAAACTGAAAAAGATAATCTGTTAAAAAGATAATCTTAGAAATCAGTTAAAGAATACTGTACACTAAAAGACACTCCATTTAGAAACAAACTTGAGAATACTAAAGGCAAATCCATTCTTTATTTAAAAAGAAAAAGGTTGCTCTCATGCCAATCCTATGGAATTACAGTATGTATGAACGTTTCTAACACGGCTGCTAATTTATTATACGGTACTGTTTTTCAAGTTTCTATTTACTACTCAAGCACTCAGAAAAAAAATAAAATCCCTCCAGGATGTGAAGTTGTGCACTTAGACAACAATTAATTCACAAAAATTTAATATCATGGTCCTTATTTGTCTCCACATACTTATGAGTAAAACTGTATTTACATAGTATTTAAAAATTCGAAAGGCTTTCTAGTTTCCAAATAACCTTTCCAAATAAGGTACTACTGTACCTTTAACTAGAGAAAGTTCATCCATCTGCTGAGCTTGATAATTGTATTTGACAACAGCCCAACCAATTGCCTCAGATGGATCAATGGGAGTGTTCCCACGCACACCACCAGGGCTGTCGACCCCTCGTGTAGGTGTGCCTCCAGTAGAGGGCAAAGTGCGGCTTCCGCCACCCTTCTTCACACGCTTCTTTATACTGCAAAGAACAAAAACAACTGTTTAATTACACTTCAGAAATGCACCAATTATCTCAAAATATATAAATTTTATTTCTTAAAAGAACATAGAACTGCCTACAAATAATGGAACAACATGTGCTTGGTAAGCTTAAACTGAGAACAAAAAATGAAGAACTACTGAAGAAATTTAAGGGCAAGAGGAATCAATAAATTAATGTGATACATTTGTTTGACTTAACCTGTTTAATGAGGAAATGGTAAAATTAAAAGAATATCTATACAGTGGTACCTCTACTTACGAGCAGCTCCCAACTCGAACAATTATGTAAGTGTATTTTTGTAGGTGCTTTTTTAAGTGTATTTTTGGGGGTCTGAAATGGATTAATCTAATTTTCATTATTTCTTATGGGAAAAAATTCCTTCAGTATCGGCACTTGAATAGCCGTCTGGAACGAATTAAGCTCGTAACTCGATGTACCACTGTATTTAAAAACTGCTGAAAAGCTAAATCATGAAAAAATGACGGAAAAAATTATGTGGAGTAACAAAACCATACCCTCCTGTTTGATGGTATTTCAAGCAAAACAGCTGAAAGCAACCAAATCAAAACAGAGAAAATGAAAAAGGAAACCAGAAAAAAACTCGTTCAAAATTTCTTGTACAGTGAACCCTCATTTTTCGTAAGCATCGGAATTCGTAATATTTGCTAATCCTAACGTTTTTTTGTCAAAATATTGACTCGCAAATCGTCATTTGACTTGCAAATAGTTGTTTGTCCTGAACGCGTACGAGCGGCCACACACACCATTCACAGTCAGTCTGCCATTGTTCATCAGCGAGTGAGCATGATCCCACGCGTTCATACGATACATTTCGTAATATTCCATTCTTTTTAGTGCTTGCAACTGCTAAATAAGCCACCATGGGCCCAAAGAAAGCTTCTTGTGCCAGCCCTTTGGTAAAGAATGTGAGAAACACAATAGAATTCAAGAAAAAGGTTGTAGAAAAATACGAAAGTGGTGGTGGTAGAGGGTGGTAGTGATGGTAGTAGAGAGTTAGTGGTTGTGATGGTGATAGAGAGTGGTAATGATGGTGGTAGAGGATGGTAGTGGTAGTGATGGTGGTAGAGGGTGGTAGTGGTAGTGATGGTGGTAGAGGGTGGTAGTGGTAGTGATGGTGGTAGAGGGTGGTAGTGGTAGTGATGGTGGTAGAGGGTGATAGTGGTGGTGGTAGAGGGTGGTAATGATGGTGGTAGAGGGTGGTAATGATGGTGGTAGAGGGTGGTAATGATGGTGGTAGAGGGTGGTAATGGTTGTGATGGTGGTAGAGGGTGGTAGTGACGGTGGTAGTGGTTGTGATGGTGGTAGAGGGTGGTAGTGATGGTGGTAGTGGTTGTGATGGTGGTAGAGGGTGGTAGTGGTAGTGATGGTGGAAGAGGGTGGTAGTAATGGAGATTTGTGCAATGTGGAGTAGGATGGAAAGATTTGTGGAGGAACATCATCCTAACAAAGCTGTTGCAAGCCGTGTCGGCAACATGTGCAATGACAATGTCTTGTCCCATTTTAGGGAAATTTTAAAGAGATGCCAGAAACAGAGCTCTCTGGACAGATATTTAGTGCCACAGGTGTGCAGTGACTCTCAAGCTGGTCCTTGTGTCATTAAAAAAGCAAAGAAGGGAAGTAACCCCGGAAAAGGACTTGGTACCTGAAGTCTTTATGGAAGGGGATTCCCCTTCCAAACAGTAATTTCTCCATCCTCTCCCCTGCTCCCGTCTTCCATACACTAAGAAGAGTCTTCAATAAAGGTAAGTGTCATGTTATTATTGTTTTATTCTTCATGTCTCATTGTTTTCTGTGTATGTAAATCTATATTTCATGTAAAAAAAAAATTTTTTAATACTTTAGGGTGTCTGGAACGGATTAATTGGATTTACATTATTTCTAATGGGGAAAATAATTTTGCAAATCGTAAATTTCGCCTTTAGTCACATTCTCTGGAACGGATTAATTACGAAAAACGAGGGTCCACTGTATATACACAGATGGAGTAATCTCAAAAATGACCAGAATTAAGGGACATCATAAAATGAGAAGCATCATGACATTGTATATGTACCTGAAACTAAACTGATAAAATCACCTTCTAAATGAAGTAAGTAGTACTTGAAGCTAATTAGTTCACAGTTTTTGAAGCAAATTACATAGATAGGGGAAAAAGCACCCCAGGAAAGAGAGGAGGATGCTTGGCAATACTGGTAAATTAAGTCTTTCATGTCAAAATTCTAGGGGTAGAGATCCAAGCAAAGATGAAAGTTTATAACTGCAAATATACATACAATCCATCTTTTAACATTACTTATGAGAAATAAGAATTTTACAAGATAAACAATGTACAGTAGAACCTCGAGTAACGATCTGTCCGAATAACAATTTTTTTGTGTAAAGGTTGCTTTTTACGGTCAATATTTTTCTCGTGTAGCGATTTTTACTCGAGTAGCGGTCCGTACCAGACCTGTCCGCGTGCCTCACCGCGCAGGACGCCAGTCTAGCGTTGTTTACACTTGAGTGAACAATACCCAGCGTGCTCTTTCAAACATTTCACAATAAATTTATTGTGTTTATTGCTATTTTAGTTATTGTCACTGTGAAATAAGTCACCATGGGTCCAAAGAAGCTTCACAAGTCGATAAAGGCTATAGCACCAGCCAGTGATAAAGTGTAGCATTAACAGTGTAGCAATGGAAATAAGTCACTCTGTCTGACTTTTTTGGGTTATCCTAGGTTTTTTACACATATGCTGCTATGTATGACAATCTATGTATAACTGGATTTGTGTATACCTGAATAAACTTATAATGTTATTTTGAGGCTGTGGAAAGTTATTTATTAACTTTGTAGGTAATGTAAAGTAGTGGGTATTTAGTTTTGTTTATTAACTCTGTAGGTAATGTAAAGTAGTGATTATTTAGTTTTGGGTGAGTAGGTGTTTAGCAACTTCTCTGTCTTTAACGAACTTTACAGACAACATACCACAGTAATATTTTGATTGTGTCACTGTCACTAGCAGAAGACAGACTTGTATAGCTTCCACACTCACAACATTCCCTTTATATTCTCACACAATGTCTACCCAGAAGTGATCTAACATCACTATTTTCTTAACCATGATTGACTTTGCCTGCTTCACAGCTAAAAGATCTGATCTTTCCCCCTCTCTAAAACCACACTCAACATCCCCCACTGGTGTATCATATTTTAGGTTAAAAAAAAAATACCAGTAAATGTTTATTTCTAGACAATACATCATCAAATTTTGCAAGGATTTGGGAAGAATTGCAGTTTAAATATTGATATTTAGAAGAATCTATAAGTTAAAGTAAAGACTAATATGCAAATATGAAGAAAAGTATTACTGAAACTATGTAATATTCATTTATATCTATGTTGGAAGAAAGATTGATTACAATAAAAAAAAGGATAAGTACAGTGATATTTCATTTTAATTTAAATTCAAGTAAAGATGACATTAAAATGTTTCCCATTACAAAAGGTAAAGAGTTGTTCAAGTGCTATATTACTCCAAATAATTCTGTAATTATTTTTTACTGAAATGTGCACATTATGAAACAGAAAAATAACTTACTCTGGCAGGAAGTTCATGACGGAGGCCATACACTAGGGTAGCTACAACAGGAGCAACTGGAGGAGGTGGGGGCAAGAGATCACACCACTGACCACCTGAATATTTAAGCCATGGTTCACACTTGGCCATAAACAAGGCTTTAATTCCAGGGGTGGTGGCTCAAGGCAGGCCACAACCCACCTTCTGCCCTGCCCACCAGTGCCCCAGGAATGGTCCCTGTGCTGGCTCAGAGGCTGGGTGTGCTGGTAATATACAACAGGGGCAACTCTCACATCCTCTCCTTGTCTTTTCTATAACTCTCACCAATATCGCTGTAACCTGTTTTTCTGGCTTTAGTGAGCACTTTACACCTGGAATGACAAGCCATATTTTTACTGCTTAGTTCTTTCCTTCGTTATTCAACATGTGCTTTTCCAGATATAATTTACTTTTGTCGTCACTTTTGTTTTGTAAGTTTTAAAGTTTTCTTTCCAGTTTGTTCCTAGTCATTCTCTGCTATTTGTTTCACTTTTATACATTATGTTGATTTTTCTTTTTATTTTAAGAATACTAAATATCGTTGGCATGGAGCCTTGGACCTTCGCACGAGATAAATCACTGTTCTAAGTGAATGTCACACCTCCACATTCAAGACAGCCATGACAAAAGTTTCTTCAATAACGATGGAGTTTATAATGCCTAAAGTTCACTAGAGCTGAAAATGCACTTCAACTTTCATTGTGGGGATGTCAAGATGCTGACAGTTTGTGAAAAAAGACACAAATGTAGCAAAGTCCTTTATTTATCCAACATTCCACCCAACAATGGGCTTTGCTAAATGCTTAATGAAGCCCAATATTGGGTGAAATGTACAAATAAACTTCATATGTGTCTTGTCAAAAATTTTCATTTTGCTTTTGAAATTCATTGTTTAACTTATCTTGATAAAATGAAGCAAAGTTAAAAAGGGGGTTTTAAACATTTGCAAATATGGACATACACAGATGACAAGATAAGGAGTCTAACTAGAGACTAATAAAATCCTGAAGAATAAAGGAATCTTTCACATACCAGGACCTTTCCCCTACTCATTCTTCTAGTATCTCCATAATAACCATACCCTATATAACCACTCTTCCCTACCCATACAATAACCATACCCTACATAACCACTCTTCCCTACCCATACAATAACCATTCTATACATACCCAATATTTCCTACCCACTCTTCAGATACCCCACTTTCACAAATTCCCCAATAACCATACCCCACACAAAGAAATCTCAGAATTTTTTCTGGGCACTTTATACAACATGTCAGGCCTATCTTGGAGTATGCAAAACCAGTAAGGAACCCACACCTAAAGAAACATGTTATGGGAACTCTGGAACACAAGTGGAAGTTAAAGACACAGGTGAGCCACAGGGATGTATTTTTTCAATCTCAGGGTAGTGGGAAATTAGAATAATCTTGCACATGCACAAGCACACTGGAGGATAGGAGAGGGGGAGGACATGGTAACAATATATAAAATACTGAGAGGAATTGACAAGATGGACAGAGACAGGATGTTCCAGAGATGGGACACAGCAAAAAGTGGGTCACAATTGGAAGTTCAAGACTCAGACAAGTCACAGGGATGTTAGGAAGTATTTCTTCAGTCACACAGTTGTCAGAAAGTGGAATAGTCTGGAGAGTGATGTAGTGGAGGCAGGAACTATACAAAGCTTTAAGAAGAGGTACGACAAAGCTCATGGAGCGACCAATGAAGAGGTGGGGCCAGGAGCTGTAACTTGACCCTTGCAACCACAATTAGGTGAGTACACACACATGTGCACACACTCACACACACACACACGGGGCCAGGAGCTATGACTCGACCCCTGCAACCACAATTAGGTGAGTACACACACACACACACACACACACACACATGCACACGCACGGAAGCTCACACACATGCATGCATGCACACACACAGCCCCAGTGGCCTGGTGGCTAAAGCTCTCGCTTCACGCACGGAGGGCCCGGGTTCAATTCCCGGCGTGGCGGAAACATTTCAAAGTGTTTCCTTACACACACACACATACAACAGGCCTAGTGTCTAATCGAAATGTGCCTAGGACAAAATGGTAACTAACTAACACACGCACATGCACACCTTGGGGTGAGTATAACGCCAAGCATGTCTCTGGAAACACACATCAACCAGATAATTGTGGCAGCATATGGGCGACTGGCAAACCTAAGATTAGAGTTCCGTTACCTTAACAAGGAATCGTTCAAGACACTGTACACCGTTTACGTCAGGCCCATACTAGAGTATGCAGCACCAGTCTGGAACCCACACCTGGTCAAGCACGTCAAGAAATTAGAGAAAGTGCAAAGGTTTGCGACAAGGCTAGTTACACAACTCAGGGGACTGTCCTATGAAGAAAGGTTGAGGGAAATAGGACTAACAACACTGGAGGACAGAAGGGTTAGAGGAGACATGATAACGACATACAAAATACTGCAGGGAATCGGCAAGGTAGATAGTGACAGGATGTTCCAGAGGGAACACAACTGGAAGCTGAAGACTCAGATGAGTCAAAGGGATGCTAGGAAGCATTTCTTCAGCCATAGAGTAGTCAGGAAGTGGAATAGTCTAGCGAACGATGTAGTGGAGGCAGTAACCATACATAGTTTTAAGACAAGGTATGATAAAGCTCATCGAGCAGGGAGAGCAGAGACCCAGTAGCAGACAGAGTAGAGGTGGGGCCAGGAGCTGAGTCTCGACCCCTGCAACCACAATTAGGTGAGTACAATTAGGTGAGTACGTGCACACACAGACACACATACTAGAAATCAATAAAGGAGGTGGATAAGAAGTGTGAGGCAGTGGCCAAGAGCAGTGAACGCAACCTTGCAAGCACAACTAGGGGAATATAACTGAGTACTGAATGTACAAAATACTCTTGATGCATTCAGAGAATAAACAGGAACAAACTACAGTGTGTTTGGGTGTGAAGCATGGGTTGCAAATGCTGCAGCGTGGAGGAGGCTGGAGGCAGTGGAGATGTCCTGTCTAAGGGCAATGTGTGGTGTAAATATTATGCAGAAAATTTGAAATGTGGAAATTAGGAGAAGGTGTGGAGTTACTAAAAGTATTTGTCAAAGGGCGGAAGAGGGGTTGTTGAGGTGGTTTGGTCATTTAGAGAGAATGGATCAAAGTAGAATGACTTAGAGAGCGTATAAATCTGTAGGGGAAGGAAGGCGGGGTAGGGGTCGTCTTAGAAAAGATTGGAGGGAGGGGGTAAAGGAGGTTTTGTGGACGAGGGGCTTGGACTTCCAGCAAGCATGTGTGAGCGTGTTAGATAGGAGTGAATGGAGACGAATGGTTTTTGGGACCTGACGAGCTGTTGGAGTGTGAGCAGGGTAACATTTTGAGAAGGGATTCAGGAAAACCAGTTAATTGATTTAGTTGGACATGAGTCCTGGAAATGGGAAGTACAATGCCTGCACTTTAAAGGAGGGGTCTGGGATAGTGACAGCTGGGAGGGACTATTCTCAGCTGTCGTATCTGAGCGCCTCTGCAAAGACAGTGATTATGTATGAGTGTGGTGAAAGTGTTGAATGATGATGAAAGTATTTTTTGGGGGATTTTCTTTCTTCTTGGGTCACCCTGCCTTGGTGGGAGACGGCCGACTTGTTGAAAAAAAAAAACAACTAGTGGAACCCCGAGTTTCAGCCAACCCGAGTATCGGCTGCTTCGAGTTTCGGTCGCTTTTTTCAGCCAAATTTTGTCCCGAGTTTAGGCCGTTGCACCGTGTTTCAGCTGGCATACCAGACCTGTCCACCTGCCCGCGCTTTTGCACCTCCCCGCACAGGAGTTGTGAGCCAGTCTAGTTTTGTTTATCCTTAAGTGAACATTACCCTGTGTGCTCATCCAAACATTTCACAATAAATTCATTGTGTTTAGTGCTTGTTTATTGATTGTGACTGTGAAATAAGCCACTATGGGCCCAAAGAAACTTCATAGTGGCAGCCCTTTGGTAAAGAAAGTGACAAACATGATAGAATTAAAGAAAGAAATTGTAGCAAAGTACCAAAGTGGAGAAGGAAGAGAGAGGGGAGAATGTGCCTTCTTCAGTGATTCTACGATATGTACGACACTAAAGCAGCACGAGTCGATAAAGGCTATAACACCAGCCAGCGATAAAGTGTAGCATTAACCCTTTTAGGGTCGCGAGTCCCTCTCCCAAACTCAGGGTCGCAAATTTTTCGGAAAAAAAAAAAAATATTCTTATGAAATGAAAGAGAATCCTTTTCCGATCATAATGACACCAAAAGTATGAAATTTGATGAGAAACTAACGGAATTATGCTCTCGCAAAGTTAGCGGTATCAATGATGTTTACGCATCGGTGATTTCGCCCAATTTGATCCCTGTTTTCGGCCAATTCCAATGTTTCAGTCTACCAAAATTTTAGCTATTTCGCTAGAATTCCATTTGTTCTATCAATTGAGTACAAAAAACTGCCAATTTACCAATTTGAACTACCCAATAAAGTGGTCCGAAATTGGCAATTTGGCCACTTTCACACAAATTTCAAAAGACGCCAATTTCAAAATAGGGTCTATTATTATAATTATTATTATAATCAAAAGAAGCGCTAAACCACAAGGGTTAAAATAGGGTATAAATAATATCAGCGCACTTGTGCAAGAATATTAGACTCGCCAGTTGATGTGTATTGGACGCATGGCGTGATTTGTTTACTCTTGAACATCGGCAAAAATCGAACATTTTCACTACTTTGCGCTCAGTTTCAAGGTACAGTGGACCCCCGAGTTACGAACACCCCAGAAATCGTACAATTATGTAAGTATAATATTGTAAGTGCTTTTGTAAGTGTATTTTTGGGGGTCTGAAATGGACTAACCTACTTGACATTATATCTTAAGGGAGTAAATTCGTTCGGTAATGGCACTTGAGCAGGCTTCTGGAATGAAGTTTGTTCATTACTCGGGGTCCACTGTACTTGTCATTGTGAAACCAATCAAAATTATCTCTATTTCTGTAATATATCTTCCATTCTATCAAATGAGACCAAGAAAACGAGAATACAACCATAAATACCATACGAAAATAGACTGCAAAGTCGCTGTTTTAAACCAAAAACACGGTCGGAGTTTTTTTCCTCATTACGCACTGTGTGGTGCAGGATGTTTTTTATACTTCACACACTGACCACACAGACCCATTCTCTCACATCTAGGCCTACCAGCCTGTTTCTACTTGATTTGAGAGCGCTAGAATTTAGGCGTACTAGTACGTCGAAAACCCTGGTGCGTAAGCCGTACTAGTACGGCCGAAACCCTGAAAGGGTTAACAGTGTAGCAAAATAAGTTAAGCGATTAAGCGATAGGAAAAGGACAGCATAAAACTGACTCCTCCAATGTTGTTGGAGTTATATAGGGCGACTAACAACACCGCCGTCTCTGGCAGCCATCACCACCACTGTGTAAGACTTATCTTTCAGTGGCCCTTATACACCCAACAACAAACAAGACAGCAACACTCGTCAGTTAAGGAGAGACATATGACATATTTAATCATTCTAGAGTATATATCATGTTTATATGTTATTAATATTGTTTATTATGTCATATTAAATGAACTGTGCTAGATAAATAAGCCGTAGAGTTGATATTAGTGTCATATTGAAGGACTATCTTGTCCTGCCTCCAAACAAACTCTCCTGCCTCTCTCATATACCAACAAGAGCCTTCAATAAAGGTAAAACTGATTTAAATGTTCATTTATCCATTAAAATTAGTGCTTTATATTTATTTCTCATTGTTTTCTGTATGTAAAACTATAGTATTTATTCTTTAACCCTTTCAGGGTTATTGACGTACTAGTACGGCTTACGCGCTGGGGTTATTGACGTACTAGTACGCATAAATTCTAGCGCCTTCAAATTAAGCGCAAAATGGCTGGTAGGCCTAGTGGTGAGAGAATGGGTCTGCGTGGTCAGTGTGCGCAGTAGGAAAAAAATCGGGGAGCCAGTGGTGCATTGTGGGAACGCCATGTTAGTACACATTTTTCACCATGCCTTGCGGTAAGAAACTCCTCACTCCTCGGCGAATTGGGACTCTTTTGTTCCCCAGTGACAGTTCTAACACCGATGGGAGTGTCAGTGGTGATGAGTTTCAAGGTTTTGAGGCAGTTGTGACCGAAACTAATGATCATAATACCGGTAATATTGAGGAAAACCCAGACGACCCTCAGCCCTTCACCTCCGGTGCTGTGGCATCTTGTTCACGCTCAATTGTACCAGAACGAAAGAGGAAACTGTTATTTACTCATATCCCAGACTCTGATGTGAGCAATGGTGATGATAGTGATAGTGAATATGAACTCCAAGCTCTTCAAAACAGTTCCAGTAGCGAGAGTGGTGTGGAATATTCTCCAGTGAAGCGTCAGTATATACGACGGTATATGCGCTCTGGTAGCGTGCCATATGCTGTTCCAAGGGAAGGAGTACATCTCGGAGTACATCCCGTGGGGTACAACAGGAAGTGATAGTGAAAATGACAATGATAGTGTTGCAATTGGAATGAGAAATGCGCAAGCATCTGTTAGTGGTAGTGGTGGTGGTGCCAGGCGCGAGGCACCAGCAGTGGACCATGCTGGCACCGACGCCGCTGAGTCAGCTCAGCTACAACAAAGGCAACCCTCACCCACCCACCAACCCCCACAACCACAACCTCCACTCCCACAACCCCACAACCACAACCTCCACTTCCACAACCCCCACAACCACCTGTAAATATCCAATACCCACCAGCAGACCGCACCTGGGATTGGCAAGAAGCTGACAATTTTATTCCCAGTCCCCATCAGTTTGATGAAAGTCAATGTGGAATACGCCCATCTTGTCCACTTGGGAACAATGCCAGTGAAGTGGAATGCTTTGAATTATTCTTTGATGAACCTCTGATGAATATTATTGTCAGGGAAAGCAACAGATACTACGAGTACACCATGGCAAACACAATACTTTCACCAACATCACGCCTCAACAGGTGGAAAGAGGCAACTGTGGCTGAGATGTACTTGTTCTTTGCCACAATAATGCTTATGCCTCATGTTTATAAGCACAGTGTCAAATCATACTGGTCGACAGACCGCCTGATTGCAACACCAGGTTTCAGTGATATAATATCAGTGAATCGATTTGTGCTACTGCTGAGGATGCTACACTTTTCAGACAAAACCACCCCTGACAGAAACGACAGGTTATATAAGATTAGAAATGTGTTTCTGTATCTGAAAGAGAAATTCAATATGTATTTTTATCCCTTCAGGAAGCTTGTTATTGACGAGTCACTGATTCTGTTCAAAGGTAGACTGTCGTTCAAGCAGTATATACCAAGCAAGAGGAAACGCTTTGGTATAAAGTTGTTTGTGCTTTGTGATTGCTCCAGTGGTATTGTATTGGATATTATTGTGTACACCGGAAGTTATACATTGCAAGATACCAGGAGGTTATTGGGTATCTCTGGTGATGTGGTTAGAACAATGATGGAACCATATCTTGGTAAGGGGCATATATTATATACTGATAACTGGTACACAAGCCCCTCCCTCAGTGATTTTTTGCGAGTGAACTTGACAGATGTGTGCGGTACAGTGCGTGCAAATCGTAAGCATATGCCTAGGTTCAGTGCTGGCACTCGTAGAGGTCAGGTGCAAGCGTTTGCTGCCAATGACATCATGGCATTTCGGTGGAATGACAAACAAGATGTCACACTGTTGTCATCTATTCACCCTAACGAAATGACAGACACTGGCAGGGTGAGTAGAGAGACCGATGAACCCGTTCTAAAACCTGCAGCTGTGACATGCAGATTGGGTTTGCTGATTGTGTTCGCAAGAGTTACAAGTGGTACATAAAACTCTTTTTTCACATTCTGGACATTACCATGCTCAATGCTTATAATATCTATAAGTTGAAGACCACAAACAAACCACCATATGGCGATTTTTGTTTGTCTGTCATCAGACAAATAATATTCAAGTACCAAGGAGCAACACCTGCAATAGAAACACGCCCAACACCAAGTCATCAACACCTACCCTCTCGTCTGAGGCTTGGTGGTGAACACTTCCTAACAAAACTGCCTGCTACTGCTTGCAAGAAAAAGGCTCAGAAGAGGTGTTTTGTCTGTGCACATACAAAAAAACGCCCACAACAATGCAAAGACACTCGTTTTATGTGTGTGGAATGTGAAACACCACTGTGCATGGAACCATGTTTCAGAGACTTCCACAGGCTGCAGAACTTCTAGAAACATGTCCAGTGACTCTATGTATGTATATATATGATTGAACAATATAAATAACTAATATTTGTTATTGTAAAAATTTGTAAATACATTGTGTAAACAAATTAGTGAAAGAAACTTCATGTGAATATTGTGTAATAAATAGTGAGTGAATATTTGAAAAACAGCACTTATATTGGTCTCACAGGCCATAAAAGTTATTTGCAACAAAAAAAACAAAATTCGATCAGAAAACAAGTCCAAGAAAGAAAAAAAAATATTACCGGGTGACCGGCAGTCGGAGATGTTGCCGACACCGGCTCCATTTTCGTCAACTTCAAATCTCTATATCTCTGTGAGTATTGATCGCAAAAATGTATTTTTTAGCCTATTAGATTTAGAAGAAAAACCTCTATCATTTCATAAGAAAAAATAATTTTTTTTTTTTTTTAAATTCATGGACCCTGAGAACGAGATTCGGAGACCCCCCTTGGACCCTGAAAGGGTTAAAAAATGAATTTTTTGTGAATATTTTTGGGTGGAACGGATTAATTGAATTTCCATTATTTCTTATGTAAATATTACTTCGACTTTAGGCCGTTTTGAGTTTAGGCCTAGCTCCTGGAACGGATTGAGGCCGAAACTCAGGGTTCCATTGTATTTGAAAGAAGAGGTCCAGGGACAAGATATACAGTAGGGCTTTATGGCGTTCTGCTAATACGGCAATTTCAAATTATGACCAAAACTCTCTATACAGCTCCTGTCTTTCTAATACAGTGCGCTCCGCCCAGTTTGTATATATATTCTCCGTGAGCACATCTCTCTATTATGTCTGGAAACTTTCCAAAATTTCAAGTGTTTTAAAGTTACTGCATATTTTATATGTGCTCTGATAATTATTCTTATGTGTACCTGTACCTAAATATACTTACACACTGTGCTGGCATGCAGGTACACATTAAAATCATTAAGAGTGTCCCTCTAGTCTTAACGCCATAGTAATACTACGTAATAATAATCACTCTTGAGCACATTAAATGTCTTATTTTACATTACCATAGACATTTTCATTAATCCATCTATGATATTTTCTTCAAAAATTTTACAAGAAACACGTTACATAGCATATAAACATGATACATACACAGTACAGTGGACCCCGGTGTCGTCCTGCTCCAAACTCGCCCTTTTATGTAAGTGTATTTTTTTAAATAAAGTTTTTCTTCTTCTCGTTTTTAGTAGATTTGTACAGGAGAAGGGGTTACTAGCCCATTGCTCCCGGCATCTTAGTCGCCTCATACGACATGCATGGCTTACGGAGGAAAGATTCTTTTCCACTTCCCCATGGACAATAGAGAAAATAAAAGGAACAAGAGCTATTAAGAAAAAGAAGAAAAACCTAGATGTGTGTATGTATATATATGCATGTGTATGCCAGTGTAGTGTGACCTAAAGTGTAAGTAGAAGTAGCTAGATATACCTGTTATCCAGCGTGTTTATGAGACAGAAAAAGACACCAGCAATCCTACCATCATGTAAAACAGTTTCAGGTTTCTGTTTCACAGTCACCTGGCAGGACGGTAGTACCTCCCTGGTGGTTGCTGTCTACCAACCTACTACCTGTCTACAACCTACTAGGTGTGTAAAAGAAGAAAATTGAAAGTGAATATAGGAAAGAGTAAGGTGATGAGGATAACAAAAAGAATAGGTGACGAAAGATTGGATATCAGATTGGAGGGAGAGAGTATGGAGGAGGTGAATGTATTCAGATATATGGGAGTGGACATGTCGCGGATGGGTCTATGAAGGATGAGGTGAATCATAGAATTGATGAGGGGAAAAGGGTGAGTGGAGCACTTGGAGTCTGTGGAGACAAAGAACCTTGTCCATGGAAGTAAAGAGGGGAATGTATGAGAGTATAGTTATACCAACGCTCTTATATGGGTGTGAAGCATGGGTGATGAATGTTGCAACGAGGAGAAGGCTGGAGGCAGTGGAGATGTCATGTCTGAGGTCAATGTGTGGTGTGAATATAATGCAGAGAATTCGGAGTTTGGAAATAAGGAGGAGGTGCGGGATTACCAAAACGATTGTCCAGAGAGCTGAGGAGGGGTTGTTGAGGTGGTTTGGACATGTAGAGAGAATGGAACGAGACAGAGTGACTTCGAGAGTGTATAAATCTGTAGTGGAGGGAAGGCGGGGTAGGGGTCGGCCTAGGAAAGGTTGGAGGGAGGGGGTAAAGGAAGTTTTGTGTGCGAGGGGCTTGGATTTCCAGCAAGCATGTGTGAGCGTATTTGATAGGAGTGAATGGAGGCATATGGTTTTTAATACTTGACGTGCTGTTGGAGTGTGAGCAAAGTAACATTTATGAAGGGATTCAGGAAACCGGCAGGCCGGACTTGAGTTCTGGAGATGGGAAGTACAGTGCCGGCACTCTGAAGGAGGGGTGTAAATGTTGCAGTTTTATAACTGTAGTGTAAAGCACCCTTCTGGCAAGACAGTGATGGAGTGAATGATGATGAAAGTTTTTCTTTTTCGGGCCACCCTGCCTTGGTGGGAATCGGCCGATGTGTTAATAAATAAATAAAATAAATAATTTTTTTAAATGCTTTTGTAAGTGTATTTTTGAGGGTCTAAAAGTCTACTTTACATTATTCCTTATGGGAATAAATTTGTTTGGTAATGGCACTTGAACAGCATTCTGGAACGAAAAAATAACGAAAACCGGGGTCCACTGTATAAAAATGGCATAAATATGAGATGTGTTTACCAAGTGGCTTTGTAGGAGTGTTGGAAGAATTACGTTTCTTAGTCAAACACCAGTTACTGGGGGATAACTAGAAAAATATTCCTTTCATATGCCTTCACTCTATATATATAGCTATTCACGACCTTTGTGGGTTTAGCGATTCTTTATTATGATAATACCGTGGAGCCTCGGCTTACAAACTTAATCCATTCCATGACCTTGTTCATATCCTGAT